>PITA01007128.1:0-94242 GCA_004023965.1 Spilogale gracilis
AAAAAAAAAAAAAAAAAAAAAAAAAGGTACCTCGCCCATGTCATTCAGTAAGCTAAAGCTCGGTTTGGACCAGTTTGGAACCTGAGACGATTATTACAGAGAAATTGCCCACCACTTGCATTCTGATTTAACAATTCTTTTCTGCCAGAGTGGAAGGGATCACCAGGTTTTATAAGCAACAAGAAAATGTGGCAAAGTCGTGATTTTACTTGATACAGCTCTGGATCCTGATTTTTTGTTTTGTTTTGTTTTGTTTTGTTTTTTAATTTATTTATTTGACAGAGAGAAACAGCCAGAGAGGAAACACAAGCAGGGGAGTGAGAGAGGGAGAAGCAGGCTTCCCGCTGAGCAGGGAGCTCGATGTGGGACTCGATCCCAGGTCTCCGGGATCATGACCTGAGCCGAAGGCAGTCACCTAACCAACTGAGCCACCCAGGCGCCCAAAGGATCCTGTTTTGTTATTTAGCAGGGAAGAAGAAAATTTTTTAAAGAGCCACTTCCTGTACAACTGCAACAACTTGGAAGCAATTTAACATCCAGGAGTATGGAAGTGATTCAAAGAACTATTTACAACACCGTGAAAGGCCAAGATGAGGTTAAGAGCAATGAGAAAAAGCTGCATCAATGCGAAGCAAAATCCCCGCTGTTAAGTAAAAAGAAAATTAAAAGTGAAAACAACAAACAAGTTTAAGAACAAGATATTCTAACAAAACAGTGGGAATGTGCTTCACTACCCTGAGCTGTGTACTTCAAAGCATTTAAGATGGTAAACTATGTATGTATTTTTTCTGCAACTTAAAAACGTAAGATGTTCTCAATATAGTTATAAAAACAAAACTGTGCATTTTCCTACTTGTTACTTAAGCATAGAGAAGTGTAGATAAATATCAGCAGTCAGATACTGACCTCCAGGGAGGGGCCTAGAACTGAGGGTAAGAACAGCACAAAATTGAGCTTTGGTAGCATTCGATGAATATCTTGTAACAAGAACAGGGTCATATATATTATACTTCATAAATAATTTAAATAAAATCTGCAAGTAAGGCTCAGTCTCTTCTCGAAAATGAGGATATTGAACTAGGTCAGCAATTCACCTATAGTGACAAGCCATGATATTGTAAGACTTGTGTCTATGAATTACTCTAATTATTAGGCATGGGTAAAACAGATCTCATACAATTTCTCAACTTAACTTAAAAACATTTTTTAGTTAGGGGTGCCTGAGTTGGTTAAGCATCTGACTCTTAGTTTCAGCTTAGGTCATGATCTCAGGGTCCTGGGATAGAGCCCCATCTCTGGCTCCATGCTCAGTAGAGAGTCTGCTTGGGGATTCCCCTCTGCCCCTCCCCCAACTCATGCATATGCTCACGCGCACACGCTCTCTCTTTCACTCTCCTTCTCTCTATTAAATAAATAAGTCTTTTTTTTAAGTAACTTTTTTTTTAGTTAGCAAATACTTATAAAGTGCTTGCCATGGGCCAGGCACTATTCCAAGTGCTTCACAAATATCAGCCCATTTAACTACCAACAAACCCCACGAGAAGGGGCTGTCATTATCCCCCACTTCACCGAGGAGGAAAAGCACAGAGAGATTAAGGAACTTATCCAAGGTCACACAGCTGACAAGGAGGGCAACTGGGATTCCAGTTCCAGCGGGTCCAAGTCCGTACTCTTTAAACACAGCTCTACATTGTCTCTCTTTTCATCACCTACTAGCCTCTTTTCTGTTTTTCACATCTGTCAGGATCATTCCCACCTCAGGCCCTTTGCACTTGCTATTCACTCTTCTGGGGAAAATCTTCACCAGATCTTTGCATGGCACAGTCTTTCAAACATTTAGGTCTCAGCTCAAACGCTGGCTTCCTAGAAGACCTGAAATTGCTTTTCTGACATCTTTTTAAAATTTTTTCTTATTTGCTAATAACCTGTTCACCATTTTATTTTCTATTTCTCCCAATACATTATGTGCTTCATGAGGTTCGGAACACTATCTGCCTTGTTCACCACTTATCTCAAGTCCCACCTCAGTGCCTAACACAGAGCAGGGGCTTGGTAAGTGGTGGATGGATGGACAGGTGACAGATGGATGAATGGAGAGATGGATGGCTGATAAGCAGAGAAGCAGATAGATGATGGGAAGATGGACAGATGGACAGACAGCTAGAAAGACAAAGGGATACATTTAAGTTTTAATGAATTTAACTCTCCATTAACCCCATTCAAAACCATTATTAGGATTCAGGTGAGAGAGATGCTATTGTAGAGATGACCTTGAAATCATTAATTTCCTTTTAAAAATAATTTATAACTGACTGGCTTTGATACATAATAAGGATCAAGTCACTTGGAGCACAGCTCCCAATGGGTGGAGAAAACTATTAATGGGAAAAGAATCTCTGAGAAACATTTCAGTTGATTTGTGAGACAAAAAACTCCACCTACTTTGAAGGCTAATGATACCACGAATGTACTTCATCAGTACCGCTCGGTGGGTGAGGACGCAGGCCCTTGTGATGAAGCACAGTCTTCAGATGCCCGAAGGAGCAGGAGAGCAACCGAGTAGCACCTAGGGGCCAAGAGCTCGTCGGGCACTGCTGAGCACTGCATGCAAATACAATCTAAACAGCAGGGTCCCTCCTCTGGTCCCACGCTATCTGGTCTCCTCCATCAGGCACTTGTGAATTCTTTGCTCTCCAAGAAAATAAAAGAAAATATCCCATAGCATGTCTCAGATATTAGGAAGCCAAACAAGCAACCTCTACAAGTAAAATATGAGATATTGAACGAGGCTCCCTGGAGCAGCCAACCCCCACATGGAAGTAATTTTAAGAGGACGGAATTGATTTCTGACCTTATGCCTTCGTGTATTTGTAAGCATTTGTATTTGATGAAAAACAGTCAGAATAAAGGGCAGTTTGATTTTTCAAGCGCTGCAAAATATAGACAAGGATAACAGGGGGTAACTTGCATATTACCGTGCAAATGGACAACAGAAAGTTCTGGGTATGACAAGTAAAATATGAAATCAAATTCAGCAAGTGTCCTCCTTTTATGTATTTATTTATTTTTTAAACTTTATTTATTTATTTTTTTTGCCCAGTGTATATCAGCCTTGGTTGGATGAACTCAAGACGGGCAGCTTTGTTCAATAAGCACAGTTCTGCTACGTTTTCTCATTTCCTGACACGGAAGCCCTTAGGCAGTCCTGAACATTATCTAACTCAAACATGATCTAGCGCAGAAAAAACGTTCTTGGTTTCATCAAGAGATGAGCGTCCTGTTCCTCTGGGAGTGAGATGTGAAGGCTCCCGGATCCTATCAAAAGAGAAATGGAGACAGAGACTCACACCAGCCTCCCAGGTAGTGCACAAGGGACTCAGGCTGTGTAGGGAGGTCGTCCTTCTGCAGACCAAGCCTGGCTCACAAGCCTCACTTTTCCAGGGCTTACCCAGGAAGGCAAGATGATTTTAGGTTCATTAATGAGGACCTTCATGTAGAAAGATTAATTGAATAGGCAGTATACGTAACAAGAGCCCATTCTCCCCACCACCACCACCACCACAAAGAGCACACACATTTCTGTGCAATTTGCATACACTTAGCCTGGATCCCGCCTCTTCTAGCTCAATGACCTCACAGAAATGTAGACACCAAACTTACTTTGCTTAAAAGGGACTGAGAAAGAGAGATCATAAGCAATTATATGACTTAAACACCCATGATTAAGTCTTTAATAAGATTTGGCTTCCATTTCAAAGGTCCGTCTCAGTGTTTCATAATTAAGGAGCGATGAGACTGATAGACATGAGGCATGTCAGACATAAACAAAATTGGGAATTTCATGCCATCTCTACCCCATAGTAAGTAACTCAAGGGTGGAACAAGGCAGGAGGCATTACCAATACGGCTGGGATGGAGGTGGGGGAAAGCCAGCTTAAATGTCAATGCCAGGGAAGTTATTTGAGGACTGTTGAACCCTATGAAAGATCAGCCTTTCTGGGTGCCAAGCCCTCAGAGACTTGGGTTTATCAAAGAAGGACCAATCATGTAACATAGTTGAAACAGCCTAGAGGTAACTTTAGCTTTCACACCTGAGATCTGGGGAAATTCTGAAGCCCTTGTGCCTTTGCCAAAACCAGAAAACCTATTACTAGCAGCTTTGTGCTTTGTCTGGATACACAGCTTCTCACGGCACTGTCTGATCCCCTTTCCTATGAACGGCTCCCCTGCATCTCCCTGACAGTCCCACCCTGCACGGTGGGCATCAAACGAGACCAAAGCACCATCTCAAATGCAGGTATCTGGGGATCAGGTCTAACATGGCAGCAACAGAATTCTTTTGAGATATGTCCTCTGGTTGTTACTCTGAACCGGGGATAACTACCATTTGTAGAGAAGCATTTGCCATTTTGCTCAGGAGAGAGATTCTGTTCCTCCCAAGGAATCCATCAAAGTCCCCTACAATTCATACCTCTCAATTCATGCTTCCACAGGGAACATGTACAAAAAGGATGGTTCGCTTGATATTAATTAAAGGTCCCACTGTGCTGGGTGATAGTTCTCTAGGGCAGCGTGGTAAATAAGTAGCCCTCATGCTTGGCAATCAGAGCCTGTAAAGGCTTTACACCCTACTGAGACGTTCTCTTGGTTGCCATTAGAAAAATAATCACAATAAGTGGTTAGGATAATATACAATATGCATCATGAATGAGTACTAGAAATCACAAAAGCAAATGCAGAGAGAAAGGCATGAATGGAAGCCAACTCCAGGGTAGAATCTATTAAATCAGTTGACACCACCTGACGACATAGCACTCACCAGCATCTGCCTGGGCCTGCCTAGACCACCCGTCTTCCTCTATGCTCCCAGAATTTACTTGCTGAGACCCAGCTCTATTCATACACCTCTAATGGCTCCCAAATGGATTAAGCATAAAGTCAAAAACTGTGTGTACCTTTAGAAGGTTCCATCCTGTAGCCCAGTAGTTCAGCCCCATCTCTCAATGAGGAATGCGTCCTCGAACGCCCAGGCCCACAAGCCTCTAGGCGCTAGGCTTTCTGCCAGGGAGTCGCTATTTCAGGCTCCCAGCAGCGCTTTGAGGGGGTGGGGCGGTGTCAATACTGCTCTCTTATGGCTGAGGAAATGGAGTCTGGAGAAGTTTTGTAGCTGGCCCAAAGTTACACAGTCAGTAAGAAAAAGGACAACAATTTGAAACCAAGCCTGCCTGACTCCAACACGTTTCTGTTCTTTCCCCTATACCGTGTCAGTAGATCAGAACTGCTGGACCTCTTGAGAAGTGCATGGGATTTTAAGGGGACAACTTGGGACTGTCATACAGAACCATCCTACAGGAGGCAGGCAGAGGAATTTCTTTCTTTCCCAGAAACAAAGGCAGTCAGGAATGAAGAAACAATCGTGTTGATGCCAGGAAATGGTAGGAAGAAGCCCATGAAAGCCCACATTATTCCTTCCCATGAACTCACTAAAATTTTCAATAAAAAGTGATTCTCAACAATTCTTTTCTGGAAACCAAGGCAGGGGCAGGGCTTTGTTCTGATGTTAACCAGTGTAGAGCCAAAGCTGTGTGCACAGATGGGGAGGCATAGAGGCAGAAGGGCACGGGCAAACACTGGTGCAGTAGGGCTGACACAGGGCTCTTCCAGAAAATGGCACACGTAGAGCCAAATCTCTAAAAGGCAGGGGAGTTTTCCAGCTTTTTTCTCCAATGAAACACTGAGCTCCAACGCGTTCTAGAACCTCCCATGTATTCACTGTTATCCCTGCCCACCTTTACTTCTGCCCCTTCGTCAGGGGAGCCCTCACCCCAAAGGGGTGCTCCAGCCCTGGGGCCCAGGGTCCCCTCCCACCTCCGAACAAAACCTCCATGCAGGAAAAGCTCTGACAAACTCATTGACCTTCAGGAATAAAAAACGACTCTTTGCTAAAATCATCACCCCTCCAGGAATGATTTCCATTTTTTCAAGCAAAAAGGAAAGGATCTGTGGAAATGGAATTCCAGGCCAACAAGGAACAAGTCAGGGGCTTTTCTGAAGCCTCACAAATCTGACAAAGGCTAATCTGACACATAACATGACATCCCTGGTTTTTAAATCTGTTGAATGAAATTAGGAGTTTGAGGAAAGCTGTCAAAGACACATAGGAAAATACCGAAATATAAATTGTCATGTGCTCTAAGATGGAAACTCCATGACTTGTTTTTCCTTAAACAGTGACTGCTTTGGCTTTGGGCAAGCAGAATCCATGCCAGTGTCTGTATTATACAGTTTAGAAAAAGAAAGCCATAAGGACATATGGAGACACACACAAAGATATATACCAAGCGAAAAGCAAAGCTATGGAATACCAAAGGCTCTGTATTCCTTTTGGTTGTTTAAATTAAGATGTCCGTGTATGTACATCACTCACACACTATGTGGTTGCTAACTGACATTCTTTCTTCCCCTTTTCTGGAATCAGAAACTCCCTCTTCTTTGAGTTGATGTGGTCCTGTGCTTCGCATCCCCAACAACCATGCCTCCACCTGGTACAGACACAGAGGCGACCCCGGTCTGTCCCGTTACTGACCCTCTGTCCATGGAGACTGGCCCAAGCAGGGCAGTCACCGTCTTTTGCTGGGACCGATGTTCTTCTCTCCACAAGAGCTGCTGCCCTGGTGAGTTAGGCCCATGGGGGTGTAGGTGAGCATCTTTCCCACCAAGGGAAGGAGAGCTGTCTGCAGGGGACTGGCAAAGAGAGAGAAGAACTGGATAATGGAGAGGGAGATATGGGAGAGGAAGAGGAGGAGAAGAGGCTCCCAGTGAACTCCAGGATCCAGTCAAGAATCGATCCACGTCTACTTGCTGACTTCCCAGGAACATGGTCATTTCTCTTGTGGCTTCAACTTGTGTGAGCTTGCTTTTAGTCACGTGCAAGTTAAAGAGCTCTCCCAAATACTGAGAATATCTACCTGTGAGCTTCTGGACATCTCCATCTCCAAATCCAAAACACATCCAAGCAATTTTACAGTACTTACATGTGATCCTCTAGGATCGTGATTAACGTGGGGTGGGAAGGGTTAATTTTACCAGTTTTAACTTTTTCAGTAAGTACCGGTTACTTTTTATGACTTTTCTTCAGTGAAAGCATGTTGTTTTGTTTTGTTTTGTTTTGTTTTTTCAAAAACATTTCTGCCTACAGTTAAAGACAGAAAGAATCTGTGTTCACTCTCGGAGCGGGAGCCATTAAGTACCCTGTAGGTAGCAAAATCTGCAAGAGGCGAACTCACCTGTGCCGTGCAAATAACACCGCTGATGTGTACATTGATTCACTGTGTTGTATAGCCAGCCACCGCGAGCTGGAGCCTTCCGGAAACTTAATTTAGCCCTCCTTCATCTTTGCTGTTTGTGCTAAAATGTTCTTCCTCCATGTGATCGTTACTCCGGCACCAGAGCTGCAGGATCCCTTACCAACTCCCGCTTGCTTCTTTATCATCCGAACAAGCCCCCAAATTATACTCCATTTTCTCTCCTTCTGCCAACCAAGAACAACCAAGTCACCTCCAAGGAATACAGAACAACATGGCCAGATTCTGTCAGATTAAAATATGAGACAAATTAACCCTCATTAAGAGAATGCACCTGCAACACTGCCTACCAACTGTGAAAAAGCAACTGGCCGCATCCCTGAGCCCATATTGTCTTCACCCCTCATTAAGCAAGCCCCCCCCCCCCAGGTTCTGCTGAGCAGCCACTGCCGCGAGAGGTTGACGGGTAGGCAGCTCTGGCTGGACCACACGGAGGGGGTTCTGCTGGCAAGTTGGGATTATTTTGTCTATTCTGAGTACATTTGTACAGGATGCACAGGAAGACTGGATTTTAGAAACTGATTTTTCTTTTCTGGAGAAAAAAAACAGTTAACATTTTTCAAAGATGCAGTTATGGTCTGGTTTATTCCAGGACTTTAAAAAGAAAGGTTCTTTCTGGATCAGTTTCCTTTCTGATGCCTTTTGTTGCTCGGGGCCTCAGGTGGCCCCACAAACAGATGCCGCCAAAGTTAAAGGTCCTGCTTTCTGCCTCAGAAAGGTTCCTTTTTTCTTTCCCACTGAAGAGATTCTGAGTAAAAAGTAAAGTGTTCCTGGTGTAATTTCTTTGAGAAAAATAATGCTAAGGTGTAGTCTCCATGCAGAGCAGTGTTCATCACAGACCCCCTTCATTCCTTAACTTTAAGAAGGAGACAGAGCTTGAGGCCATTAGCTGTTCTTCCCCAAGGTGTCCTGGCTGGAAAGGGGTGAAGCCACGTGTGTCTGATCACAGAATCCACATCTGTAATCATGATGCTGTGGTGCAGAGGAGCGCAAACCACAGCCCATGGGCCAACACCCCGTCTGCCGCCTGTTTCTACAAACACCTGTCTCACGGCTGCACAGCGAGGCGGTTCACACCTGTGTAGGGCTGCTTTCGTGGGGCAATAGAAAAGTCGAGTGGTTGAAGCCAAACTGTCTTCTGTCTGACCGTTTACCAGAAGATGTTCACCGACCTCATTCAGTTTAATGTCCTGGTCCATGAGAAGAGTAGAGCTCAACTCGGCATCAGAGGAGACCAAAATGCCCAACTGATTATGTTCATTGCCTGATAGAACCTACCTAGTTGGCAGATTCTATGCCCATGGGGCGGACTTCTGCACCACCACGACCCAGCCCTATCTGATCAGCTCCGTTCTCCTCTAGGCTGCACTAGGGCCCCCTGATGAGAAAGAAGGCTCCTGATTTTTGGCATCAAGAGCTCAAAGGTGAGAAAGCCAGTGAGGTCATTGTGAACCAGACACACATCTCCTGTCCTCATCTGTCACTGTACCCCAGCGACCTTCTTCTGTACAAGCCTGAGAAGATGGGGGTGAGCAAAACCCGTGCTTTACTAGCAATGGACTCACAGGTATCACAAATATTATCTGCCCTGTTTTCAGTGACAACCTTTTACTGGGGTTGGGAAGGCTTCAAGAACAGAAATGCCAAGCTACAGAAGAGCAGGAAAGGACAACACATGATAGAGGACATGCTTCCAAAATCTTATTTGAGAGAATGCCGTCAGAAATCCATGTCAGGGCATAAAACTGGTCTCCTGAAAAAAATGATCAAGCTTTCACGGTCTGATTGTGACAAAAGCGAATCAAAATATGGTTTATAGTTGTTGTCATTTTTCATTATACAAGAGAATCATATTCCTTTCCCTCCCAGACCAGCAACTTAGCTTCAAGAAATTCAGATTTTTTTTTAAAAAGACTAGTGCCTCACATAGTCGTTTTTCCTTTCTAAAATATTCAAGGAGCACTTGCTATGTGCCTCTTCATGTCCTAAGCGTATGTATGAGCTATGATGATCCCTGGGCTTATAGAGTTTCCATTCTAGTTGGGAAGACATGTGAGTAAGTAACAAATGAATGGGAATATTTTAGGTAGAGGTAAATGTTGTGAAATAAGCAATAGGATGTGTAGTGGGGAGATAATTTTAGGCAAGAAACACAGGGGCAGATACCTACTATACACCAGGAACTGCATGAAGTTTAGGGAAGGAGTAGGAAGTGCTGGCCGGAGAAGAAGGGCTGTCAATTATCACATCTACATAAAGGGTTTCCAGGCAACAAAACTAGAGTTGTTTGGGAAGACAGAAAGAATTTTCAGGAACTACATCAAGACCTACGATGACCATGTCAGTGTCCAACAATGGTGAAATAATTAAATTATGGTATAATTTAGGAGTGCCTGGGTGGCTCAGTCAGTTAAGCGGCTGCCTTCAGCTCAGGTCATGGTCCCAGGGTCCTGGGTTTGAACCCCGCATGGAGTTCCCTGCTCAGCAGGAAGCCTGCTTCGCCCTTTGCCCCTCTCCTGCTTGTGCTCTGTCTCTCTCGCTCTCTCTCAAATAAATAAAAAAAATATTTTAAAAATAAAGTGAAAGATACTTTAATTCAAAAGTTGTTTTGAAATATTATATAATGAAATGGGAAAGTGTTCCTAATATACTATACCAGAAAGGTCATTTCTAAAGCAGTCTTTGTGATGGTTGATTGTATGTGTGAACCTGATTGGGCCATGGGGTACCCAGTTACTTGGTTAAACATTATTCCAAGTGTGCTGTGAGGGCATCTTCTGGATGAGATTACACCTGAATCAGTAGACAGAGTAAAGCAAATGATCCTCCCCAAAGAGGGAGGCTCCAGCCAGGGCACTGAAGGCCGGACTAGAACAAAAAGAACAAAAAGGCTGACCTCCACGAGGGTGAGAAGAAACTCCTGACTGCCTGACTAGAGCCGGGATGTCAATCTTTCCCTGCTTTCAGACGGAAACGGAAACCTGGACTCTTCTTGGGTGGCAAGCCTGCTGGCCTTGGGACCTGAACTACACCATCCACCTGGGTCTCCAGTTTGCTGACGGCCCCTTGGGGACCCTCAGCTTCTGTAATGGTGGCAGCCAATTCCTCCGAAGTCTCCTTCTCTGTCTGATAGATAGATATATACCCTGTTTCTCTTGAGAACCTGGACTAGTACAATACCATAGGACCATTTTTTTTTTAGAAATATATGTATACACAGAAAAAATTGTCCATTAAATATTAATGAGGTTGTAACTGAGCGATGAAATTAGATGTTTTACATTATTTTGGTGCTTTTCTGCATTTCCCAGATGCGGTGCCAAAATAGATAGGGACACACACACAACAATTTAGGATGCTTGAAGCAAAATGCAGAACTTTCCAGTGTCCTGGGCAAAGCTGTCCATGAACACTCGGGGTATAATAGAAGCAGGCTACCCTGCCTTGGATCTGTGGGCTCACCTCACTCACCTGCCTAGCACTGATTCCCCACTCCCCAGTCAGCCTTCTGGGTGAGCTCTGTCTTCCCACATAGATCTGCCAAGAGGAACAGAAGCAGGTGACCATCCAAGCAGTTAGCAAATGCAGTTTCCACTGAAATGGACACACTAATCGCCTTGTTCTGGAGCATCAACCATGCAAACCTGGCCAGACTGAATTCTTCCCTGAAAGATGGGACACAGTCCCGACAGCGTGGACAGCCCCCCATCCGAGGCCACATGATGGAGGGCCAGACTGTGAACCAAAGAGAGCCCTCCTTGTGCTGATAAAGGCTCCCAAGAGATATTTCCCACTTATCAGATTTTACACAATTCCTCAGGAATCATCGCCCAGACAGACATTTCCTCCTCTCGTTTCTAAAACGAACTCATTCAGGAGTCCAGGGATGTTGTCCAGTTTGGGGTGCTCGGCCCACTGTTCCCCAGCCCATCAAACCACACTTCACACTCACCTTCATTCAACCTTCCATGATCCAAAAATGTTGAACACCACCCTTCCCAATAGACTGACATACCGTCTAAGACCTATGGAAGGCCTCGTCAGCTGGTAGGCGGGTACTGGCATCCTCATCACAAGGACGAGAACACTGAGACTTGGCAAGCTGGCTGGTTCAAGGTCACATGGCTTGTAAATGGCAGAGTCAGGACTGGCCTGTGTTCTAATGCATGATTCCAAGCCCAGAGGACCATCTACTCTCCAGCCTGTATTCTCTTAGTCCATGCTGCTTCTCTACCCTCAACCTTCCTCTTAGCCTTCCTCATGCCTAACACCAACACCAACTCTGCAAATATGACACATAAAGTATTAGAAGGATGATTTGTGCTTTAGAGCTCATTCCTCTGGCCCAGGAGTTGCATGCTTAATTACCTAAACTCAGACAGGTGAGGTAAATAAAGTAGTCAGTTTATGACCGGAACATGGTATGTAGGAAACTGAAGACAAAACGCTGTCTACATGGTGAAGTCTGTGTCTAAATCCACTGTCAGAGGGCTGCCAACTCTAGTCTGTGGGCCAAATCCTGCATACCACCTGGGTTTTTTGTATATAACCAGTGATCTAAGGACATTTAGAATGTTTATATTTTTAAATGCTTATATTTTACATGGTTATCTAAATACATGGATTATTGTCTCTTGACTCACAAAGCTAAAAATACTCACTACCGTCCCTTTTTTAGAAAAAATTGGCCATCTCTTGCTTTATAGTGTCCCTTGGCCTTCAGAACTAGGCACATATGGCAACAGTAGAAAGATCAGTGATCGTCAGGGGTTGGTGAGGAAGAGATGCACGGGCAGAGCACAGAGAGTTTTTAGGGCAGTAGAAATATCCTGTCGATATACTAGAACGGCGATATGGACGCACATGTGCCGTTGTCCACCTGTCCAAGCCCACAGAGTGCAAGACACCAGGAGTGAACCCTAATGTCAACCCTGGACTTTGGGGGACGTTGGAGGTCAACACAGATCCAGTAATTGTAACAGCTGTACCGCTCGCCCAGAAGATGTTGTAACGGGAG
Organism: Spilogale gracilis; assembly: GCA_004023965.1. Taxonomy (NCBI): domain Eukaryota; kingdom Metazoa; phylum Chordata; class Mammalia; order Carnivora; family Mephitidae; genus Spilogale; species Spilogale gracilis. The sequence goes on from PITA01007128.1 coordinate 12,382, forward strand.
GCTACACATGTGTGAGGGCAGGGGGTATAGGAAAACCTCCATACATCCTTTCCATTTTGCTGCAAAGCTAGGAGTGCTCAAAAAAAAAAAAAAAACTAAGAAAAAAAAATACGATTCGTGCCCCACTTATGTAGCCGGTTTGCAGAGCACTGTGCTTTTCGGGACGGCGTCCTAGCCGAGCATGAACGTGGTGGTGTCCATGGCTGGTACACAGCACACACACTGCTCTTTCAGCTGCTCAGCAGACGTGGCTAATCAACTGTGGCCTTCTTGCTCAGGCAAGTGTGACCCCTGAGCCCTGCGCGGCGCAGAGCTTCGGCCATCTACTGCCGACACGACAGAGTCACCCAAAGACAGAAACCCACCTAGTGAAATAAGCAAGGCACAGATGGACAACGCTATCATCTCTCTTACAAGTGGAATCTAAAAGCACACGCGCACAACAAAGTAAAACAACAGCAAAAACTCACAGGAAAGGAGAGCAAATCAGTGGTTGCCAGAGGCAGGGGTTGGGGGGGAGTGGGGAAAGTAGGGGGTCAAAAAGTAGCCACATCTAGTTGGAAGATCAGTAAGTTCCCGGGATTCAATGCACAGCATGGGGACTATAGAGAACAATGCCGTATTGTATGTTGGAAGGTTGCTGAGATACTAGATTTTAAAAGTTCTCATCACAAGAAAAAAAACTGTGTAACTGTGATGTAATGGATGTGAACTGAACTGAGGGTGGTGATTATTTCACAGTTTATACGTATACCACATCATTATGTTGTCCATCTGAAACTCGCGCACTGTTATATGTCAATTATATCTCAGTAACACTGAAAGAAAGGAAAAAAGAAAACCACCTGCCATCTTGGGTTGTGGTCTTGGAGCAAGCATTTTTTTTAAGATTTTATTTATTTAATGAAAGAGACAGCACGAGAGTGGGGTGAGGCACAGAAGGAGAAGCAGACTCCCCGCTGAGCAGGGAGGTGGAGCTCGTAGTTGAGGGATGTTCTGCCTGCTCTTAGCTACTTTCCTCCCTCGAATCCCACAACGGAGGCTTGGGTCTACACTTAAGGACCGGAGCTGGTTTGATTTTCATGGCATTTGCGTCAGAGAAGGAGGTAAGAGGCTTTCCTCGCCCACGAGTGATTCTCCAACATATACCTATACTTCAGGTCGAAGGACTGAAGCCCCCCGGAAAATCTCTGCCTATGAAACTTTTCTGTGGTGAGCTAAGACTTCAACACTACACTAGTATTTTTGTTTAAATTTTTTTCCTTTTTTTCCCCCCTGCAATTTCCAAAACCTCTGTAGCATCCTCAAGAAAAGCCTTACAAGCCCCGGGCACAATGGTCATCCACGTTCTGTAAATACCTGTGTCCTCTCCAAGTCAGGACAAAGAATAAAAGAATCCAGATGCATTTCGATCATTAGCTAGGTTCCAGTTTTCCCATTCTTCTTCCACCCTTCTGCTCCCCAGTGACAACCCCCTTCCTTCAGAATCCTGCACAAACCCAATATGCCTCCCCACCCCCTCAGCTGCACACTTTATTATTATCTTAAGGTCAATACCTTTATAAACGTGACTTTGACTGGTTTTTCGTAGATAACTTGAGGGCAGCTCTTCTTCGCAAGCAATAAAAATACCCCAGCCTGGGATGTTATCAAGATGAAAGTAATTACAAAATCCTGAGCTGAACTGCCTGAGAGAGCCAGCATCCCTTATTATTGCCTAAATCTTTGAACGAGGAGGACCAGGCTTTCTGTAACCATCAATCTCATACCTTTCGTATTTCAGAAGAGGCCTCACCCTTAAAACATACACTCTAAGAAATTGTTTGATTTTGCTAGCAATTCTTCATCACGTATTAATATTTTTCCATGGGTTTCTTAGGGGACCTGCAGGTACTCGGATATTTTACTGGCCTAACCTTTGTTAGTTACCTAATGATTCACTTTCTCACATAGTGTGTGGTTTTTATAATTTGTTTGTTTGTTTGTTTGTTTGTTTGTTTGTTTAAGATTGTATTTACTTATTTAACAGAGAGAGAGAGATCACAGGTAGGCAGAGAGGCAGGCAGAGAGGGAGGGAGAAGCAGGTTCCCCGCTGAGCAGAGAGCCCAATGCGGGCCTAGATCCCAGGACCCTGAGATCATGACCTGAGCCAAAGGCAGAGGCCCCAAACCACTGAGTCACCCAGGCGCCCCTTGTTTTGTTTTTTGTACCCCAGTCCCTCCACCCAGCTCTGTCTGAAGCTAATTGGCTCATAGGGCTATTCTGGCAAAGCCAAGTTCAGAGTCAGTTTCAAACATAGAAAGAAGCTGAGCATACAAGGGATATGAGCCTAACCTATGTGTGGCATGTACTCTAGCCAGATTTTGCTGATTTGTGTATCCATGGAGAAGAGAAGGCCATCAACGCCACATCAGTGGAAAGCGGTAAGAATGTCTATGAGTTTTACGCTGATGTTGAGAGGTGAGATCCTATCCTTCCAGAAGAATATGTCCTGAAAAGAAGCAAGCACACATTGAAACCATGCTCATTTGGGACACCTTTGGACAAGTTTCAGTAATCTGTTAGAAACGCAGACCTGTGGGGTGAACCACCACTCCTCCATTTTCCAGCTGTGGGACAGTAACCAAGTCAGTGAAACTCTCAGAGCCATGGGCATTTCACTAAGCTTGGGGATAAGGAGGAGTGTTGTGAGGACCAAGGAGATAAGACACATAAAGACTCAGGAAGCACTGCAAAACAACAGAGGAGATTGGGGCTCTTTTGTCCTATAAACAACAGGGTTAGAGCAGATTCTAAGTCTGTAGGTCCAATATTCAGTTGGCCCAGTTCCTAGAACAAGGGCTTCTGCTCAGATCTCAGGAGATCTGGGCTCCAAATCAAAGCCAGTTCAGTTCATTCCCTCTGGCAAGTGACTCCTGCTGACCAAGCCCAGGAAACTTCTAGAGTACTGTACCACCTCTTGAGCCAGGGATAAGCACTTAACACACAGTGATTTATTTATTCCCCGCAATAGCCAGATAACACCAGTATTATCCTCCCCATTTCTCAGATGAAGAACTAAAGCAAAGAGAGAATTACTCAGCAGATAGCAAAAAGCGGGGAGGGGGTAGTAAGTGGCAGAAACAACACATGTGCCATTTAACAGAGAAGAGATGAGACAGATGGGCCACAGAGTCAGTCACCCTCACATGGGGTGCTTGAGGCATGGCTTTCAGAAGGAGAATTATCTGAGCTAGGGCCTGAAGGACAGAAGGAGCCAGGCAAGGATCCCCTAGTCCAGGGAGAAGATGGGACTATATGAAGTCCCCAAAGCACAGAGGAGATGGTTCGAAGGCTATGTTTCTCAAACTTTATATGCATCAGAACATCTGAAGGGCTCATTCAATACATATCATTAGGCCTCACCCCAGAAAGTTTAATGCAGTGGGTCTGGAGTAGGGCCTGGGAATTGTCACGTCTAAAACATTCCCACATGACTCCGATGCAGCTGAGCTGGAATCCACACTTTGAGAACCACTGCTCTGGGAAACAAGCCCACCAACTTTTTTATGTAAAGAGCCAGACAATAAATATTTTTCACTTTGCAGACCATCAAGTCTCTGTTGCAACCACTCAGTTCTGCTGTTGGATCATGAATGTAGCCAGAGCCATGTCAACAAATGAGCATGGTTCTGTTCCAATAAAACTTTATTTACAAAAATAAGTACTAGGCTCCATCAGCCCCCATGGGCCACAGTTTGCCAGCCACCCTTCTAAGTGTATTAAGAGCTACCTATAAATCTGCCTTTGACACTTTCCAGAACAGAAAGCCAAGCCCCTATGCCCCTAGCCTCCACTAGAAACAACTACACTTTCCCATTCTTTCTGATCACCCATTTGTGTCTTGACTTAAAAGCCATATGCCTGGGAAGACGTCCCTGACCTCTACTGGAGCAGAGACGGTGCCCCTCCTCCACATGCCCCTGGTGCCACTCACCTGCTCTATCAGAGTCCCATGTGATATACATAACTGCATGATCCTTTCTCTATCAGAAGGGGCCAAATCTGTCGCCTTCAAACTGTGGTCCGGTGCCCAGCACAGAGCCTGCCAGACAACCCCTGAAAGTATTACTTATTGGATGACTGAGTCTTTCGTTTTCCCCTTTTCAAGAGCAATTCCCAGCGGCTGTATTTGCTGAGCTGTATTTGCCCATCATGCCCTAATGCATAGGGTCCATTTGGGAACCTTGTTAAAATGCACATTCTGATTCATCCAGGCTGGGGCAGGACCTGAGATTCTGCATTTCTAACTATCTCCTAGGAGATGCTGAGACCACTGGGCCATGGACCATGTTTTAGGTGGCAAGCATTTACGATTACAGAATGAAGGCTCTCTCTGGCGCTATGATGTAAGTGGAACTACGATGTAAGTGGAGAGCCTTGAATTACTCTAATACTTTGGTACCGAATCCCAGGACTTCAGCTCCAGCTTCCTGACCGGTGTTGAAAGAACCCCACACTTAAAAACCAACAAGGGGACTGTGTTTTACAATCCTCATTATATTTCCTGGTATTTTAACTATCACTATAATTAAGCTCAAAAGATTTAGCCCACACAACTCACTTTGGCACACTGGGTGTGCTTTGATTTTCAGCATTCTCGACCTACTCTGGTGCCCTTGAAATTCATCTATCAGACACAAGGATGCCACAGACTCAAATCACAAGAGCCCTTTATGAAGCTCATGAGTCGCTCGTGCCAGGCTTTGTCAAGGAACTCAGCATTTTCAGCATATTTTAAATGCATGGTGTTCTTTTGCTTCTGATCACTGACCTCTCTGGGGCAGATCCCCCTCAAAATCAACATGGAATAACAGAGGCTTAGACTTGGCGGGAGCTTGTATTTATCTGCTCCAAACCTAGCCACCAAATGAAGGAGCTAACCTGAGAGAGAGGAAGCAACTTTCCTAGGGCCACACAGCCAGCTCAAAACAAGAACTAGAATGAGTACTTCCAGAATTATGAGCTGGAAAGCTCATTTCTGGTAATGACTCTCGAGGTGTGGTCCACCACCAGCCCTGGTCCGTGTTCTCATCATGGTTGGTGAGGAGATACGTACAGAAATCAAGGGAAAAGATTTAGAAAGTCTTACAGCAAGTCGACATTGCTGATACGGAAACAGAGGTCTGTGGTCTTGTCCCTGCACGTAGGGTCTTGCCAACTCCCTAGTCAGGCATGTGCCATAGGGTACATCAGTACCCACATAGAGTGGGGCCACAATGAGTTAGAAATTGGAAGGAAAAAAAAAACAAACCTGGTCCTTTGCTCTGGCTCCTTGTTTGGGGAGTGCTGACCCACACCATTAAATCCCTCTCATGGCATCACCGCAGACCCGTGGCAGCACCCCAATTCACAATTTAATTTAAAAGCATAAACTAGGGGCGCCTGGGTGGCTCAGTTGGTTAAGCAACTGCCTTCGACTCAGGTCATGATCCTGGAGCCCCGGGATCGAGTCCCGCATCGGGCTCCCTGCTCGGCGGGAGGCCTGCTTCTCCCTCTCTCACTCCCCCTGCTTGTGCTCCCTCTCTGGCTGTGTTTCTCTCTGTCAAATAAATTAAAAAAAAAAATCTTAAAAAAAAATAAATAATATCATAAACTATGTTAGTTATTGGTTAGAAATCTCCCGGTAATAGCGATTCGGCCACCTCCCAGGATGAACCTTCTCACCGGCAGTGGGGGCTACACCTGATCGCGAAGAAGATGAGCTCAGGAAGGGCCCAACTGTGGCCCATTGTGGGGCCGCCATATTCCTCATCATGTGACCTTGGTCAACATCCCTAAGGTCAACCTTCAGTTTATTTGTCTGCAAATTGGGAGTAGTAGGGCCCACTGCCTGTAAGAGCTGTTGTGAGAAGTAAACAAACAAACAAACAGGAGAGATGCAGGTAAAGAGCCTCTCCCCGTGGCCAGCACACACGTAGGACCCTTGTGCTAAATACGATTGGTGCAGAGGGCAGGGCCATAGCTGCTAGAGGCCATTCACGGCTCCGTAATCCCAGCTTTCCCAGCTACTAAATGGGTGACATGAGGCAAGCCATTTGCTTTCTTTACCCTTGCGTCTCTTCATCTGCAAATGAGAAGACAAATGTCATGGGCTCAGGAGGATGCTGGAAGGATTACATAAAAAACAACCCCAAGAAGCATTTAGCACGGGGCCCGGCACCCAGCAAACATGGAGGTACAAAGTAAAAGGGCCGGTCTCTCACCACCACCACCACAGCCACTTTGAAAAGAATTTGCCCTAGAAATAGTCTTGCATGATAGCCGATGCATGTCAATTCCCGGCCACTCCTTCCAGTTGTGGGATTCAGAAATCAAAGGTAGAATCTGACCCCAGGGGACCACGTATGTTAACTCTCCCCCGAACAGAGCGAGAAACGCGTGTCACCTGAAAGCAGACTTCAAACCATTTTACTGCTTCTTACTGCCTATTTCTGTTAGGGTTCTGCAATGATTCCATTTATTTACAAATGAGATTATCTATAGCTCCAGCTTGCCAAGAATTAAGAAACTAGATTATGTGGTGTGACATTGATCTCTCTTCTGATGTGGTCAGGAGTAGGCCACGGGACACCTGCACGGTTGCCAAGAGCCATTTGGCAGCTGTTTCCCTGGGCGCTCTGGCCTTGTTCTCTCCGGCCCCACTGGCCAGGGCCGAGCAGATGGAGTCGCACCTCACAGGGGGCCCAGCTGGGTCTCCACCACAGCAGTGCTGAGCTCGGCCCGCAGTGATCCGCGCTGTGTGACCCATCACATGACTGGGATAAGCAGCAACGAAAAGCACCACGAGCTGAGCCCTGAGGAGTGAGCACGAAGACACCGGGTGCCAGGTCCTGGCCAGTGGCTGCGTTCGAGGGAGCAGAGGGAAGCCAAGAACCACCCCACCACCTTCCACACCAACATGAGACGGGGGGGCAAACCACAGAGTGTGATGGCTTTTCTGAGGTTTCCCTCTCATCCTGGAAAAAAGGTCTAACAGTAACGGGGTAAAGGCGGCAGAAACCTCGGATGGCAGAACAGAGAAAACAGCAAAGATGGGGCGCACACTTCAGTCGCCTCTAACGGAAGAAGTGACATCAGCTGTCTGGGCGGGTGGCCTTCTGGGAGTGTTGCTGAATGGACACAGGAGAAAAAGTGGGATTGTTACCCAAAATCATCACTGACGGTGATGCTACCACTCTGTCCTGCCTACAGCGGGGACTGGAAAAGAATACTAGACGAGCTCCTGGATAGTGACACGGGGCTGTCCTGCTGTGTTCCTGGGAAACAGAGCGCCAGGCTGTTCTCTCCACTGCAGCCACTGGCCACATGTGGCTATTTAACTTCAAAGTACTCTTGCAACAACAGGGATGGACCTAGACAGTATCATACTAACTGAAATCAGTCACTTAGAAAAAGAGAAATACCATATGATGTCACTCATATGTGGAATTAAAGAAACAAAAGAACAAAGGGGGAGAAAGGGACAAAAAACATGGGCTCTTAACTGTAGAGAACAAACAGATGGCTACCAGAGGGGAAGGGGTGAGGGGTGGATGAAATAGGTGATGGCAATTAAGGATTGCACTTATCCTAATGAGCACTGAGTAATGTACAGAATTGTTGAATCACTGTTATTGTATACCTGAAACTCACACAACAGTGGATGTTAACTGCACTGGAATTTAAATTAAAAAAAATTTTATAGGAATAATTTAAAAATTAAAAAATAATTTATTTAGTTAAAAATACCTTTTAATTATTCTTAAATTCAAATTAATCTAAATTAAATTAAAAATTCATTTCCTTGGTTGCTCTAGCCACATTTCAAGAGCTCGATAACCCCATGCAATTAGTGGCTACCAGATTAGGGCTGAAACACAGTGTTTCCGTCACTGCAGAAAGTTTGATTGGATAGCACTGGTCTAAAAACAGAAAAGTTTGTGTACACAAGTCAGTGAGCAGAACTAAATGAGGACACTTAATGCTGGTGAAGTCGTGATGAAATGAGCAGGTTCCTACCCTCCTAAGAAGGCAAATTTGATCCATTTCTAGAGCATAACCTGACAATATATATCAAGAGCCTTAAAAACAGTTTTGTTGGCTCAGTCTTTCTGTACAAAGTAGGTAACCAAAGAAGCGGTCTCGAAATTTATTTTTCATCCAGCAATATTTACTGAATTATTACTCTTCATAGAAAGAAGCTAGAAATCATATAAATATACACTATCAGGAGAAAAAATTGATTTCATCGTATGATGCACAACAATATTACTAGTGAAAATGGAATTTCTAAAAACCGGTTACATAGAGAATATGACAACCTAATTAAAGAAAAAAAGAAGATAGCAATGTGTTTATATCATTCCAGTATTTTCTAAATATAAAGGAAAGAAAATACACTGAACTAATAACAGTGGCTATCTCTGGATGATGGACTTGTGAACAGTTATTTAAATCCCTTCCTAAACAGTGTGGAGATTCCTTAAAAAAATAAAAACAGAGCTACCATATGACCCTGCAATTGCACTACTGGGCATTTACCCCAAAGATACAGATGTAGTGAAAAGAAGGGCCATATGCACCCCAATGTTCATGGCAGCAATGGCCAAAATCGCCAAACTGTGGAAAGAGCCAAGGTGCCCTTCAACAGACGAATGGATAAAGAAGATGTGGTCCATATATACAATGGAATACTATGCCTCCATCAGAAAGGATGAATATCCAACTTTTGTAGCAACATGGACAGGATTGGAAGAGATTATGCTGAGTGAAATAAGCCAAGCAGAGAAAGTCAAGTATCATATGGTTTCACTTACTTGTGGAGCATAAGGAGTAAAATGGAGGACATTAGGAGAAGGAAAGGAAATGTGAATTGGGATAAATCAGAGAGAGAGACAAAGCATGAGAGAGTCTGGACTCAGAAACAAACTGAGGGTTTTGGAATGGAGGGGGTGGGAGGATGGGTGAGCCTGGTGGTGGGTATTGAGGGCATAATTGCAGGGAGCACTGGGGCTGGGGCATAAACAACGAATCTTGGAACACTGAAAAAATAAAATAAATTATTTTTAAAAATTCCTTCCTATTTCCTTGAAAACCAACACTATATCTGTATCTCACCTTCACTGATGCTCACTACGTGTTGGGTACAATTCAGAGGCTTACATGTGTTCACATCTCTAATCCTCACAGCATACTATACGGTAAATTCTATCCCCAGCTGAGAAATAGTAATAAAGAGGTAAAGGAAGTCCCAGAGGACACACAGGGGTGGGGTAACTGAGCCAGGATGTAGAAGCAGACACTGGGATCCAGAATCCAAAGTCTCAAACTTTAATCTGCCATCATGAGTCCAAGTTTCGGCAGAGCATACAGAATGAGGAGCTGTAAAATTACGAACTTATATAGTGCTGCTATTTAATCGGCAGAGCTAAAATTTGAACAGAACCTCGTGGACTGTTTCTGTGTTGCCAGCCTCAGATGAGGAAGGGTCCAAACCAGGAATGTGACTGAGGTCTACAAAACAAGCCAGTTTTCCTTTCTTGCACTCTAGAATGTATAAGGTGCACCCCCACACCACATACAAGACTCAATTTTCATGGAGCACTTAACCTGTAAGTCCTTCGTATGAAGCCCTTTGCATATACGATCTTGTTTAATCCACAAAACAACTCTCACAAACAGTTACCAATATTCTTCCCTTTTTGGAGATGGGGAAGTGAGTGAAGCTCAGAAAGCTAACTGTTCAAGATCACAGGGCCCTGCATAAGAAAACCCAGGATTCATACTTGGGCTGGGGACCACAGTACTTTCATTCTTTGCCGGGTCATAAAACGATTATATCATTTCTATTTCAGGAGGATGCTTTTGAGAGTACAGAATTATTCTAGGACAAGAAACACAGTCCGCATCTGTCCCAGGCAACCCGCTGCCCCTAGGAACTGTAGCTTCTCCGTGATCTTGTTCTCCACCGTGAAGGTCACCGGGCAAGCCTTTGGACCAGCTGCGGGCCTCCAGCGTGGTTAGAAGGACAACACTGTTGTAAAAAATATATACCAGCATGTGACAGCCTGAACTAGTGCTGAGGGCTGACTCAGAAACCCCAGAGCAAAATGAGTAAGACAAACTCAGGCCCTTTTGATTTCATGGGCTTGTGGTGGAAGTTTCCACCTTCAGCAACTGGGATTTGTTGTTATTCTTGTCAATGAGAACAAAGACAAGACTGGGTCGATTTTGCCTACTTCCCAGCCCCAGCGCCAGGCATAATTCATCATCACATGGCTCCCTGCACGCTTCCTCACACATTACTTAGAGGAGGCAGCCGGCAGTGGGGACAGATTCTGCTCATCTACAGATCAGATTCGCTGCACTGCCCGGGGGGGGGGGGGGGGGGGGGGGGGGGGAGCTTGGTGGCACCCTCCAGAACCTACTATCAGTGCATCACTAGGGGTCAGTGGGGACGGGGTGACCCAGGAGTGAACTGGCTCCACGAGCCATTAAACTAGCCCCCTAAAACCCAGAGTGTCGGCCAACTAATGGGGCTTAGGGCCATCAGCAGTTCACTGGAAAATGGCATCTTCCCGGAGGCTGAAACTGACTTCTCCATCATCCTGAGAACAGAAGGCTTGAAGGAGGGCCAGACACCTGGGCCTGGAGGCACCTGTCACAGCACACCGAATCACAGAGCAATGTTTACGGGGTGACAGATGAGGACCACAGAGGTAGAATGCCTAGCTCCACCATCATCTTGCTGTGCGTCCTAAGGCCAGTTCCCTTAAACTCTGTAAGTCCCAGTTTCTCCATCTGTAAAAGTGGTAAAATAATTAAAACTCACTATAGGGTTTTGCAAGGATTAAATGAGGTAATACATGAAAAGTGCTTAGCACAGCATTTGGCTTATAGTAAGAGTTTAAAAACTGTTAGCAGTGAAGTAAGAATTACATCAACATGGCGCCTGGGTGGCTCAGTGGTTTAAAGCCTCTGCCTTCAGCTCAGGTCATGATCTCAGAGTCCTGGGATCAAGGCCCCGCCCCCCCCCCCCGGGGCTCTCTGCTCTGTAGGCGGCCTGCTTCCTCCTCTCTCTCTCTCTCTCTCTCTCTGCCTGCCTCTCTGCCTACTTTTGATTTCTTTCTCTGTGAAATAAATAAATAAAATCTTTTAAAAAAAAAAGAATTACATCAACAGTGACGCAAAATAGAATTATAATAATTAGTATATGTTATTAGAATTGGGGCGCCTGGGTGGCTCAGTTGGTTAAGCGACTGCCTTCGGCTCAGGTCATGATCCCGGAGACCCAGGATCGAGCCCCATATTGGGCTCCCTGCTCCGCGGGAAGCCTGCTTCTCCCTCTCTCACTCCCCCTGCTTGTGTTCCCTCTCTCGCTGTGTTTCTCTCTGTCAAATAAATAAATAAATAAATAAATAAATAAATAAATAAATAGAATTACTATGCAACTTATTACTAAAAGTATAGCAATAACAATGATTACTATTATATTTTGGGTTTTTTTTCCCAAAGATTGTATGTATTTATTTGAGAGAGAGACAGAGAGAGCACACAAGCAGGAGGGAGGAGCAGAGGCAGAGGGAAAAGCAGACTCCCTTATGAGCAGGAAGCCTAGTGTGAGGCTCCATCCCAGGACCCTGGGATCATGACCTGAGCTAAAGGCAGATGCTTATCTGACTGAGCCACATAGGCAACCCTATATATTATTAATATTATATCACATTTCAAATGAGAACTACCTGCTAAATATGTTGCTTAAAATTAAGGAGTTAGAATGGAATAAAACAGAATAAAACTACAGTGAAAATATACCAAGAACAAGCCTCCGAATTCGCAGATTAAAATCAAGGTCAAGGTATGGCTCATGGAAAAATACCTCCAGATGTCGATATTCTTATAAACATCACCTTTGGACATGAGCCAAGTTTGGCAGGAGTCTGTGAAAGGGAAGGGAATCGAAGCTCCAGGGCAGCGTCGGAAAGAACGCTGATAGTCAGCAGAAGTCGGGTTTGGATCGCGAATCCCAACTGAGAACAGAGTCAGAGAAGCACCCTAAGCACCTCGGTATCTAATGATGGACAAAATTAGCTCTGTCTCACTGAGAACCATTCAGCCTAATGTCTTCATAAACACTTAATTGTTCCTTTCTCTGCAGCAGAGCTTTGGGCAAATTTTTCAGCAAAAACCAGGAAGAGTGCCTTGGAAAACTGTTAATAGAACATAAAAATAGTAACAGTCTAAATGTTTACTTTCTCCATCTCTTCGTCCCCAGGGATGCCACTGAGTTAGACGGTAAGAGCGCCACACTCAGAACTTTTTCAATCCCTGACAGATTCACAAACATTGTCTTCTTCCTTGTCTTGCTTATCTCACTTTCTACTTGGTGATTTCTCACCAGTCTTTCTCTCTCTCCCAAAACCAGAGTAATCATTTGCAAACACCATCAGGGAGCCTGCTGGGCTGTTGCTAAACTAGCACAATTCACACAAGACCCTTGGAACTCTGGAGCTAGAAATAAAAGGGGAGGGGTGTCCCATGAATCACAGCCCACCCACACAAAATCAATACCATGGAGGCGATAACCTGGCTCTGAGAGCCATTTTCCCTTCTGAGAGGGAAGCAGTAGTTACAGTTTCAGCTAATATAACATGTGAATGACAACTTAGTAAAATCCAGAGACTTGATGACTTTCAGCCATCATTCAAGGGCTGAGCTGTAATTCACCATTATTACTGCCCAGAGTTCAATACTCAGTAGGGTGTCTCATCAGTCCTGTTGTACCTACATCCTCCAGCTCTCTCCTGCCCTCCCTGCATTCAACCATCTTCCCATTCGGTTTCTAAAGTCCCTGGCTGGGGCATTGGGGGCGCGTGTGGGCAGGAGGGGATAAAGCATAACAAGCAACTTTTACCTCCAATTCTGACCACAACAGACAATGCCTCTATTCCAGGGCTCCTCTGGGCTCTCCCTTTCTTCTCTATTGAAATTCGTCTACTTAAAAGCAATGCCTAGCTTTCCTGAAAACAGGGTCATAAACTCAAATCCTAGCCAGTACCAGATGGACAACTCCTACAGGGGAAGCGAACTAGATGAGGATTCTGGTTTTGAGAAAGCCTGCTCCAGACAGCTGTTCATCATTCTCCTCTGCAGAGCACACCCCCAAGTCCCAGGAGCTGCTCTCAGCACAAGTTCCCCATCTCTTTTGCAGTTGACTTTCTTGACTTTCTCCACTTGCTTCCTGTCTCGTTTTCACAGAAAACAACACAGTGGGGTTCATTTCAGGTTTTCCAGAGAGCTAGTGATCGGTACCTACTGCATGACTGCTAAACCTAAAAAAAAAAATAAAAAAATAAAAAAAAATAAAAAAAAACAACCCAGGGACTTTGCCAGCTCCTACAATTAGAGGAACTGAGATTTGAATAGCAGCCAGTAAATTTTCCTGCATTATTGATTTTCACTAAGTGTGTGACACATTGTATTTTCTTGAATCGAGTGGAGATACTTGTTTTCTTAGCAGAGGCTCAATCGATGTTTCTTCTGCCATCCGTCAAAGGGCAGCAGTCAGTCTGTGCTGCGAGGCACAAGACCCATTCAATAAAAAACACCCAGAGTTTGCAGGAGCCAGTTGTGGCTTTTCCAGCTCAATGTCCTGACTCTATCCAGAAAAATTCAAAAATAAATTTTCTTCCACCTCTAAATCACCTCTTTTTTATTTTTATTATTATTTTATTATTATTATTATTATTATTATTATTATTATTATTGTATTCCACATACTCTCTACCAGAGAGAACAAGTGCTGTCCATGGATTATTTCACTGCCATAAGGGGAAAACCATTGATGAGTGAAAATATTTTTCTTTTTAAATTTCTGTATTTTTTTATTTTATTTTTTCAGTGTTTCAAGATTCATTGTTTATGCACCGCACCCAGTGCTCCATGCAATAATGCCCTCCTTAATACCTACTGCCGGGCTCATCCATCCCCCATCCCCCTCCTCTCCAAAACCCTCAGGAGTGAAAATCTTAAGACTAGATTTATTTGTGACTTTTCCTTTTGTATTCATTCTCTATTACCTCTCTCCTGAAAGATCAAGAATTCCCTTGAATTAGAAAACACAGAAGAGACAACATGCACCTGTGGAGAAGCCAATCAGCCTCAGAGGGAGTAGAGACGCAGAAAAGAGGCATACCCTGGGCTGATGCAAGTATGCTAAGAAATAGCTCAAAATTGAAAAAATGAAAAATGTAACTAATTGCTGAAGGCCCCCCTACAAACATACATAACTCAATCCCCCAGGATAGGATGATCCTTCCTGAAAATAGGATGATTTTGTCCACAGTTACAGAAGGGATTCATTCCTGCAACACTGTCCAAAGAACTTTCTGCCCTGAATGTTCTATCCCTGTGCTATCAAATATAATATCCGATATTAATAAGCACAGGATGCTAATTAGCATATAGAATGTGACTAGTCCAAAGGAGAATTTTAAGCTGCACTTAAGATTTTACATTTAAAGTGAACTTTAAGTTTTATCTACTTTTAATTAAATCATATTGAAATGGCCCCAGTGGTGAGTGGCTGCCAGGACAGTATGGATCTACAATAAAAAAGTGTCTGTTTAGAAATGCCCACCCAAGGGGTGCCTGGGTGGCTCAGTTGGTTAAGTGACTGCCTTTGGCTCGCGTCATGATCCTGGAGACCCAGGATCAAGTCCCACATTGGGCTCCCTGCTCCGCGGGAAGCCTGCTTCTCCCTCTCTCACCCCCCCTGCTTGTGTTCCCTCTCTGGCTGTGTTTCTCTCTGTCAAATAAATAAAATCTTAAAAAAAAAATGCCCAACCAAGTCTCTTTTCCATGACAGTTACATCATCAACAGAAATGGCCTACGAGCCGTTGTCAGCAAGTACTGATGTGTTCAAAACTATTAGCCGTTGTTGACAGCAAAGACCCACATTTTAACCACCTAAAAATACTCCTTCATTAAACTCTTTGCATCGGAGCATTTCCACAAGCCAGGCAACTGTTGGTGGTGTCATGTAGCCAGCAAATACAACTTGCTCCCTCTCTAGTTATTGAGTTCGGAACGGATCCAAGTTTGACAAGCCGTGCCCCACTTTGTCCTCCTGCTGGGGTCAAGGGCTACTAGAGAAGGTTTATGAGTTTCATGTGCCCAGAGCCAGGGAAGTTCTTCTGAGGATGTGAGCATCATCTGATGCCAGCATTGCTCTTCCACCAGGAAGCCAACGGTGATTTGGCTTTAATCCAGCTCATTACGTAGCATCTCCTCCCTTTCTTCTTCTGCTCTATGGGCCTACTCAGCAAAGAATGAACAGGGGGTCCAAGTGCCGGTTAATCTTGCTTCTCCAAGTTTTTACACTGAAGATGCTGAGCAATAACAATTTTACTCACATTTCTATCCATTAAACAATGAAAGCACTTGCTTAATCATTTGCTTAGGTCTGAACGCCCTAGTCTTGGTTCCCATGACTTCTCAATTCTTGTAACTCTTCACTTTCTCCTAATAGTTCCTTAATAGTTTTCTTTAAAATCAATTTAACTTTTTAACCTAAATTTATTTGCATGAGACACGTTATACCACTATACAAAAGAAAATACAGAGGTCTGATGTCCCAGTTACAGAGATTCTACTATACATTAAGAGCTTTTAAATGATAAATATACGTATAGGTCCCACACCCTCTCACTGACCCTGCAAGTAAGGGTGGTTAACTTTGGGACAGTCCTGCCAATTATCCTGAAATTCAAGGATACTTATTTGAGACTGATTTTCACCTTCAGTTTCATTTAGAAATGTGCACTCTGCACCACTTGGTATGAATAGAACAAAATACTACAAATGAAAGGAGATTAGGGATTTGTATTGATTATGGAAAACTTCTTCACGCTTAAGGAAGAGAACAGCTTTGGAAAGAGAGCCTGCTTGTTTCTAACCCACCAGATTTTCTCTCTGACCCTTCCTGACTCTACCTCCCTGCTTCAGCGCACAGACTTCTGTCAACCCTGCCTTTTCTTCAAGAAGCTGACCCTTCCATGTGCCACTTAAACTCCCTGGAAGATTACACTTCAAGCTAGGATGCCTCGTCCTGGACACACGACACCCTTCACTTGGAGACAGGTCTGACCTCCATGATGCTAACGGTCAGGCTGTGCAGCCGCCCCGCTCAAACTGTCATCTCGGATGGCCTCCTTGCCTAATTTTACTACTCTTTCAGAAACAATTATTCTGGAGATTAGCCTATAAACCTTCCGTATAAAATGGGCCACTGTCGATCACTGACACTTCCACAGCCCCACCCCTTAAGGCAATGGTGTAAAGGACCACAGAGCCACTTCCTCACCCCTGTCCTATTTCCCTGTGAAAGGCAAGGTGGGTGCTGGTTGGCTCCGGCCCCTCCCACCACTGTCTGATCTTAACTGTGATGGGCGGTGAGTGAGAAGTGAACCGGGCTCACAAGAGGACATGATGGGCATATGGCCAGGCGTAGCCTAACTCGACCAGAGTAGGTTCTTGTAGGTCATTCATTCCTGTGTTCATTTACATGTTCATTCAATAAATCTGTTTATGTACCTTCTACCTCACAAGCCCTTGTGAGGTAGAAGGTACATAGTGAGCAGTAGTGAGCAAAGTAGGCAAGCTCCCTGCCCTCGGGAAGGGGATTTCTATCTGCCGGTCAGATGGCATGCCAGGAATCAACTAAATAAGCAAGATATTAAAATCTGATCAGGGCTATGAAGATGGTAGATGGGTGAATATGAGAACTTAATGGGGGTGCTTGGTAGGAAAGGGCCTATTACAGCAGTTCTGCTGCCAATGGAAAAGATGGTCATTTTGTTCAGAATTAGAAAGGGTCTCCCCTTACTCTGCACATTTAACACCATCTGCTAGAAAATGTTCACAACCTATATACACAACTCCGTGATGACCATAAGTAAAGGGGTCCCTAGAACTGTGTGGTCTTTAAGCAGCACAAATCTAAGCAGTGGCCACCATATTTGACAACAGGGCCCAGGAAGGGATATTTGAGCTGAGGCTTGAGGGACAGGAGGAGACAGCAGGGGGGGTGGGGGGAGGAGCATCCCAACCAGAGCAGATAAGAGCAAGGCCGGGCCCTCAGGCCTTCCTGAGGCCTGCTGGGAGAATAGAAGAGCAGCCCCAGAGCTTGCGTTTGGGTGAGGTACTCGGGTAGAATGAGGAGTGAGGGGGGAAGCAGGGCTGGCAGACTTTAGGGGTGTGGTACAGAGTTCAGACTATCTTAAAACATCAGAAGCTAGATGAGGGATGTTAAGCAGAGAATGCCATGAGATCATCTGATTGGTATTTTTCAAACAGATTCAGCTTCTGGGTGGAGACTGTGTTGGAAAGTGAGAAGCAGGGAGATGGGAGTTACTCGAAGTCCATGGTTCTCACCTCTAGCTGTACATTAGAATCCCCCATGAAGCATTTTTAAAGTAGTGATACCCTGTCTCCACCCACGGAGACCAAGGTGGCTGCTGTGGGGCATCACTATTTTTATATAGTGTTCCCCGGGGGGGGGGGGGCACCTGGGTCGCTTGGTCATTAAGCATCTGCCTTCAGCTGAGGTCACGATCCCGGAGTCCTAAGATTGAACCCCTGCTGGACAGGGAGCCTGCTTCTCCCTCTCTCACTCCCACTGCTTGTGTTCCCTCTCTAGCTGTGTTTCTCTCTGTCAAATAAATAAATAAGATCTTTAAAAAAAAAAATGCTCGCTGGGATGCCTGGGTGGTTCAGTGTGTTAGTTAAGTGGCTGCCTTCAGCTCAGGGCATGACCCCAGGGTCCTGGGATTGAGTCCCTGCCCGGGCTCCTTGCTTGGCAGGGAGCCAGCTTCTCCCTCTGCCTGTGTTCACTCTCTTTCTCTCCGACAAATAAATCAATAAAACCTTAAGACAAGAAAAAAAGGCTCCCCAGGTAATTCTAAGGTGTCTATAAGGGTAAGAACCACTGCCCTCCAGGAAATGCCGTGACACTGAAGAAGTCGTCTACACAGTGGCTCTCCATGCACACTCTCTGAACTGTAAATATCAGTAATTATCTAGGAATGAGTTAGAAATACACCTTCTTGCACCCCACCGCAGACCTGCTGAATCAGAAACTCTGGAGGAGGGGCCTAGCAATCTGTTTTAATAAGCCTTTCAGTGATTCTGAGGCCTTTGCTGTTGGAGAATCTTGGGCCTAAAAGATAACATTTTAAAAATGTGAAAATATTCCAAAGGCAGAATTCCCAATACTGAGGAAAGTCAGTAATTCTGTCATAAGAAGTAACATTATTGCAGAGGATTACAGAATTAAACAATAATGATAATACTGCTCCCCATTTAGAAAAACAGAACATCAAGCTTTCACCCACAGAATATATACCCAGAATGGGTTTTCTGGTAGCGGTAACGAATTCCCAGCACGTTACCCCCACTCTCCAGGAGCAACTCAAGCACCAGATCTACAAGATGGCTGGGTAACCATCACCGAGGAAGGGGTTGCCTTTCCATAATGCCACACTCTTACAGAACACTTTCACCTGCAAGGCCTCATTTGGACACTGTAGCAACCCAATGAGTAGATTCCGTTCCCATTTCACAGGAAGGGAAACTGAGATTCAGATAGCTTGAGAAATTTACAGAAGGTCAGACGGCCCGAAATTAATACTGTGTCTACTTTAAGCTTTCCACCCCACATTTTCCCCCATGCCATCTAGTGATGAAACTCACCTGAGCTAAGCAAAAGCAGTATTTGAAAGGGCTACTTTAAAATGCTTTAGAGTGAATAAGCATCCAAATCCTGGCTTCCAGCCAGACTGATGAGCCACTGCCAGTGCGGTCCAAGGACAGACATCCATTTGTGGAGAAGGGAAGAGGCCTGCAGGCGTCCGCAGGAGATGCTGGGAGCAGGGAGGCAGGACGGGATGGCGATCCTATCAGGTTCCTCGCCTCTCTCCGTGGAGCTGCTCCTCTCAGCCCGAGGCAGCACATTCGTGTCACCCGGGAAGCTTACACACCACAATGCCTCCCCCCTCCCCCACTGGATCCTAACTTCATTGCTCTAGGCTGGGCTCCGGACATCATTATCCATCCGTGAAAAGCCGCAGGGTGACTTCCCTGTGCAGCCACAGGTTTGAACTGTAACTTCAGAGGGAGGGGCGTCGGGGTAGAAATGTAGGGGCTGTTTTCTGGAACAATCTTGCAAAGCTCTGGGCGCACACTAGATTGCTCACAAGGGGCCCACCAAACTGTAGAAGAACCCCTTTGGTCCCCACCCCACCCCAGCCTTGGGACCATGTAGACAAAGGCAGCAATAGGGAACGAGCGTGCAGGGCAGCAGGAGAGAGACATTGGTGCACATAGGGCAGCACGTGGTCCGACTGGACCAGGCTGCTGTGCTGGATGCCCGGCATCACCGAGCAGCAGAAGGGCAGTGCGATACAGTGAGGAGGCTGGCCCGAAGCACCAGAGACGAGCTTTGAGCACTCACCAGAAGCACCCCACCCCCACCCCAGCCTCCCAGAACTAACAACTTGGGCTTGAGTGGGAGGGAGCTGACAGGTGAGGGTCAATGACATTAGGTTAGCAGTGGTGTTCTGGTGGGCAAGATCCATCGTGCTCCAGGCTGCATTCCTCTGCATCCCTGCTAGGCTCCCTTCTCCACCTCTAACCACAGGACAAGAAGCCGAGAAGCACATTAACACTCCCCTGATGACAAGCAATCAGTCCCCTGTGCAGGGCCTGTGGGGGTGGCCAGGAACCTGGCATCCGCCTCCAAGCAGAAATAACAACAGAAACCCTGCTGAAAACCCCCAGGCCCCAGCACTCTGCAAGTTGCCTTGTTCTGCCCATGGAAACCAGTTTTCCTGAATTTCAGGGGGACTTCATCAGGAGAGGCCCTCCTGGGGCACAGTGCCTTGACTGAAGCGAGCAACTGCGCTCCACGCAAGGATTAGCGCGGACGCAAGGAAAGCCTGTGACTCCCCAGGAAACCAAAGGTGCTAATACGAAAAGTCTGGATGGTGTGGGTCTGCTCTGGAATCCAGGAAGAGATGCTGCCTTTATCGTGGCCACTTAGAGGAAAGGAGGCCCAAGACAGCATTTCTACATGTAATTACGCTCTCATCCCAACCCTGCTACTAAGGGAACATGAACTTTACTGCACTGCTAACCACCGGTTTTCATTTTACTGCACAAGCGAACTCATATTCCACCAGGAAGATGAAAGATTTCAGGTTCCGAGGCTGTCAGGCATTTGCGCTTACGAATTTAGTATGGCTCCTAAATCATGACTGAAGCACAGCTTCCAATATCTCTCCCCTCGTTTTCAGGCTTTCTAATATTTCCCCTGCTCTCGTGCTATCTTGGAGCAATCACGCTAATAGGAACAATTTAATGGAGTCCTGGGGAGTCAGGAGTTTGGAGGATTAAATTTCAACACTCAGCATCTTATCATAGAGAAACACCCTTCCCCAATAGATACCCTGGATTCCAGACTTCCTTGTTTCTCTCTCAGAAGAACCAGCTGCACCTGATCAGGGCTGAGGAATTAGAAATATGGTTACTGCTCCTTTAATCTCAGTTCCCATCAAAGATGGGCTGAGGGCGGGAGAATGCCCATCAAAAATTAGGAGTGACCACTGGCGTGGAAAGACTAGAGTCATTTCTCTCCATGCTCAGAAATCCAGTCTTCACCAAAGCAGTCTCCCCCTGCCCTCTCTAACCACCAACCAAGTAACTCCAGCCAGAATCCTGGAGGTTTTGCTACCATCATCCCCCTTCCACACACACCCCCACCCATCTGATCAATAAGCAAATTCCCTGAAAGCTCTAACATTTCTTTGTAATACACCCTCTACTCTCTAGCATTGGTGCTTTGCTGTGGTTTAGACCCTCTTCATCTCCTGGCTGTATTTGCTTATTCAAATATTTGAGGAGATGTTACTATGTACCAGGCTTATGGGCTGGGATCACAGAGGCTCATACACTCTCATGGGGAAAAAAAAGAATTAAATAAGTATCCCAACCAATGTTTAATAACCAATGTAATAAATGCTACCAAAAGAAGTGCCATTGGAGTTGGAAGTGGGAGTAAGTGCCTCTGAGGTTTAACTATGGAAACATAAATTATCTGCCATTTTTAGAACACAGAGAAGCCCAGCTTCTGGAATAAAGAGGTGCCTATGGAACCCAGGGGTCCAGTACATAATAACTATATACTCTGGACAACACATGCACACATATGTGCACACGAAAGAGTCTGAAGGTATGAAGCATGGACAAAAGGAGACATTCCAGAGGGTCACCAAAAGTTGGAAGAAAACCATAAGTTACTTGTCTCTAGAGCTTGCAACCTAAAGACAGGCTTGAGTGAGCACATGGAGCAGCTATGACTCTGAAAGAAAAATACCACTTTTGGGATGCCTGGGTCACTCAGTCGGTTAAGCGTCTGCTTTGGCTCAGGTCATGATCAGGCTCCTTCTTAGTGGGGAGTCTGCTTGTCCCTCCCCCTCTGCGTGCGGCTCCCCCGCTTGTGCTCTCTCTCTTTCTCTCTCTCTCCCTGACAAATAAATAAATAAAATCTTACCGAAAAACAACACTCTTTGGACCCGGAGCACAGGAGGACAGAGTTTGGAGCTAGCACAGGCACTGGGAAACAAAGAGAGAAGCCTAGAGAAGAGAAAGCTAAAGAAGGAGAAGTCGAATTTCTACGCACAGTCTTTGTCCAAGGGGCTGGCTGATGTGAATTCAACATACACAGAGCAGACTGCACAGCAGGCCAGCTAAAGATAAGTGAACAGAGCTGAGAGTTGACCTATTGCTCAGAAGCAAAAGCTACCGTTCAAGTCCCACCGAGTCAATCACCTGGTAAAACAAAAACACCAAGACTCTACAGAAGAATATAATGGAATCCTGAGTTTCTCTGAGGTAACATCACAATATTCAGGATCCAATCCGAAATTACTCAGTATGCAAGGAACCAATCGCCATAGTAGAGACAATAAATACGGGCCACTCCTGAGATGACCCAGACATTGGAACTTGAAACAACTGTTCTATGTTCAATAAAGAACAAATTTGCTCATAATGAATGAGAAGTGGAAACTATAAAAAAGGAAGAGACAGGGAGACTCCAATGGAAATTCATAAACTGAAAATTAAAATATGTGAAATTTGAGTAAGTGAATGGGCTTTCTGGAAGAATGGAGACGGCAGAGGAAAGAATTAGTGAAATTGCAGCCAAATCAAAGGAAATAATGAAATCTAAAACATATAGAGAAAAAGGATTATGGAAACTATACAGAACCTCATGGGATTTGGGTCTGATACCATATGGACTAGTTTTTAAACAAGTGCAATCCTGGAAGGAAAATAAACAGAAATAAAAAAAGTACACTTGAATATAAAACATCCAAAGTTTCCTTAATTTGGTTAAAATCACACATTCATATATAGGTTTACGAAGCTAAACAAACCTCAAGGAGGATAAATACAAAGACAACAATGCCTAGTACTTCATAGTCAAAGCACTGAGAGCCAAAAATGAACAGAAAACGTTAGAAGCAGCTAGAGAAAAACAGCACATTATGTACAGGAGAACAAACATTTAAATCGTCACAGATTTCTCATCAGAAACTATCGAGACAAGAAGATAGTGGAACAACATCTGTAAAATCCTGAAGAAAACCCTGTCAAGAGAATTCTTTATTTAACTAAAATGTCCTCCCAGGGTGCCTGGCTGGCTCAGTCAGTACCCATCTCTTAATCCCAAGGTCATGAGTTTAAGCCCCACATTGGGTGTAGAGATTACTTTAAAAAATTAAAAGTAACATGCTAAAATGTCTTTCAGAATGAAGTCAAAATAAAAACATTTTTTAAAAATATTTTTTATTTTTTCATTTGAGAGAGAGAGTGTAAATGCAAGTGAGCACGGCAGGCGAGGAGGTGGGGGGTGGAGGGTCAGTGGGAGAGGGAAAAGCAGGGAAGCCTGATGTGGGCTCAATCCCAGGACTCTGAGCTGAAAGCAGAAGCTTGACCAACTGAACCACCCATGCACCCCATTTTCAAAATCAGAACATTTTTAACTCAAAGAAACCTGGGGCACCTGGGTTGTTCAGTAGGTTAAGCATCCAATTCGATCTGGGCTCAGGTCATGATCTTATAGTTGTGAGAACAAGCCCTACATCCAGCTCCTCACTAGGTCTGGAGCCTGCTTAAGATTCTTTCTCTCTCCCTTGGGGCGCCTGGGTGGCTCAGTTAGTTAACCGACTGCCTTCGGCTCAGGTCATGATCCAGGAGACCCGGGATTGAGCCCCACATCGGCCTCCCTGCTCCACGGAAAGCCTGATTCTCCCTCTCTCACTCCCCCTGCTTGTGCTCCCTCTCCGGCTGTGTTTCTCTCTGTCAAATAAATAAAATCTTTAAAAAAAAAAAAAAAAAGATTCTTTCTCTCTCCCACTCGGGCCCTCCCTCCTACCCTCTCTCCCTCAAGAGAGGAGAAGAGAGGGGAGGGGACGGGACGGGACAGAACAGGAGGGGACCTGAGAGGGTCCTGGGATCAAGGCCCGCATCTGGCTCTCTGCTTAGCAGGGAGCCTGCTTCCTCCTCTCTCTCTGCCTGCCTCTCTGCCTACTTGCAATCTCTCTCTGTCAAAAAAATAAATAAAATCTTAAAAAAAAATCAAAATAAAATGTTTTATTCCTAAAATTGTTAGTGATTCAAATACTGCCAAAAAATTACATTAAATGAGGTGTGAGGTATTAATGTTTATCAAATGGGGACACTAACTTTAAAAGATTGAGGAACACCTCTCTTAACAGAAGTCATAAAACAAGAGTGAAATGATTAAGGTATGGTCCGGCCATATATAATTGCATATTATTCAGAGAATAAAATGGTCCTCAGGAATGTTTTTTTGTAACTAAAAAAATATGTTACCAACTAAATTAAAGTGTATCTGTAAAACTCTAAGATATTCAGAGCCTTTGATGTAACTTTTCTTTTTCCTGGAATCTACCTTAAAGAAACAGAAAATCACACCAAGAATAATGCATAACAATGTTCATCATTGTTATTTTTTCATCAAAAATCAAAAATTGGATAGAACCTCTTTCAGGAATAGATTTGTTAAATATATGCTACATTTCAAAACTTCATTGTTATAAGCAATAAAAACTAGTTTTAAAGACTAATGGAGGGCACCTGGGAGGTGGTGAAGTGTCTGCATTTAGCTCAGGTCATGATCCCAGGGTCCTGAGATCTAGTCCCACACTGGGCTCCCTGTTCCACGGGGAGTACACTTCTCCCTCTGCCCCTCCCACCACTCATTCTCTCTCTCTCTCTCTCAAATAAATAAAACCGTACAAAAAATTAAGACTACTGGCAAAAATAATTTTCATTGCAAAAAGGATAACAATTTATAATGTACACATATATTTACACTCCCAAGAAAAAAATACCGTGAAGCCTAAAGCATACATCGGTGACTATCTATGGGCGGTTTCTCACTGGCAAATGTCATTTTTTCCTGTATATTTTTGCTTTCTAAATTATTTTAATAAATAAATAATTGGATAAATTTAGAGATACAGTATGATCTAAATTATATTTTGATATGCATAGAAAAAGATGGCTGGAACAAAATTCCCTAACATGGGAATTATCCACGGGGGACACTCTTTCTTCAGTATAATCTGGTAGTTTTATACCCAAATATGGTCCATGATCCTTTCTTGCTTCCTGAAGAGAGAAGCTCTATAACTTGATGGTTAAGGGAAAATGCTCTGGATCCAGATTGCCCGGGTTGGAAGCGCAGCTCTGGCATTTTTTCTAGTTAATCTCTCTCTGCCTCCTCCGCAGTATCCTGACTCCTTGGGTTGGTAGGAAGATCAAGGAGTTAATTTTTGTAAAACGTTCAGAATAGTGCCAGGCATTTAGTATTCTTTAATAGTGTGTTAAATAAAAACTAAATAGGAAATTATCCTAAGATACAAGCAGATTAAAATGTTCACTACAACATGGTTTTAATAGAAATGGAAGAAGAAACTGCCAACAAGAGATCAGTTAAAATGGTAGAATGGAAGAGCGTGAACTCTGGGAGCAACCTGCCAGGATTCAAATCCCACCCCTGCTGCTTACGAGCTGGGGGGCACCGGACAAGCAACTTCATGTCTTCTCATCGAAAGGCATCCGTCTTCTCATCGATAAAGTGGAGAAAGTAATAGTATTACTACAGGGGTGTTGAAGGGCTAAATAGGACAATATTTATTAAATGCCCTAAACAGTGCCCAATGTACAGTAAGCACTACAGTAAAGCTTCCTCTTCTGGGGGGACGTTGATGGGGTGGTGATGGGCCACTTACATAAGATCGTTATGTGTCTTCCACGTGCTGCTGAGGGGAAGAAATCAAGACCTGCTGCCTACCGTGGAGCCCTCCGCAAGGCTGAGGGGATGAATGAGAACTGGGATAACTTTGGTAATTTACACAAAAGCACGGTGGAGGTGAGAGCCAGCTCTCTGAAATAGTAGGATCCCATTCGTATAAAATCAAAAAAGAATTGACATTTGTGTTTTTAAGTGTCCGTCCATGTTAAGTTCTATCAGGATAGTGGACTCAGGATGCTATCATTCTCTTTTTCTGAACTTTTCTACAGAGCCCTTCTCGTCCCATCCCCCAAAATATGCCTTGCTGTGTGAAAGAAAGAAAGCTGTGTGAACACCACGGATCTGCCTATCGACAGAAGTAGAAACAATAGACAATTTAGTGGATGACGTTCCTTCTGTGTGTGTGTGGATGCGAGGCTCGGGAGGGAAGAAACGCAAATATTTATATACAAAAATGAATAATTCCTATCCTTGGGCCCAAGCATTATTGCAGGCTATGTCCACAGCTTTCTGTATTAGTGAGAATAGTTCTTAAAAAGAAAAAGAAAAGTTTCTTAGATTTTGAAACAGAAGAAAAGAAAATATACTGAGTGGTTGTTTTGGGTGATAATATTATAGAAACTTCTTATTTTCTTATACTTTCCTATAATTCCTAGATATAGCTAACCCTGCTAGGTTCATTACATCCTTATAGTCGAAAATAACAAGGATGATTGAATGTGATATTCATGAAAACACTTAACAGGTGAAGGGTAGTTCCCCACATTCTCTCTCCACCCCCTCCCCAAAAGCAAAGCAAGCAAGTAAAGCGTGTGTCTCCAGCAGACAGCCCTATTTTAGCGGTTAGCAAGGTACATGCCCCTGGCAGATTGACCACATTAAGCTTTGGTCATGGTTTAAAGTTTAGGAAACCTCATTTCCTAGTTCCTGGTATGTCCCATTCCCAGCCTCCCCAAGGAATGCTCTAGGAGGTGATTGTCTTATTTACAGATTATTTTTATTCTTTATATTCCTGGTGGTGCTACACTCAAACATTTTCACAGCTCGAGCAGAGTGGTGAAGGCACATGTACAAACACACACACACACACACACACACACACAGGCCAGAGTGGAGAAATAAAACCAGATATTAAATCCATATCATACCCTCCAGACTGTCAGGCAAAGGAAAGACTAGGACACGTGTACTGGCCCACAATCTCCATTGTGTTAAAATAATTTAATTGGGTATTTCATGGCACATTTTGCATTATTATGGCTCTCTTTGGATGCAACAAATGATTTGCTTCAGTAATAGAGTCCCAAGTAGTGGCATTATGTGATTAAGTAAGTGAGAACATCAACCATTAAATTCAGTTCAGTCATGCTTACATCCATCTTATTTCTTTTTTATAATTTAAATTTTCCTGCTGGTATATAGTCACCTGAGACTATTTTTAAGTAATCTGTTTATGAGAATTTCTCTTCGGACTTTTCACCCAATTACTGCTGCTCTTATGGTTTGAGAACTGCAATTTGATTCTCCTTTGTTAAGTAGATTGACTATTAGTTTAGAAGGCGGAGAGTACAGTCCTCAATTTCCACATTTACAGCATCTCTCCAAAACATTTCAAATGGCTTGTTTTGTGGGCCTCATAAGCACTACTAGTTTACTGGACCTGAACAGTCAATTAGAACTCACATAGTCGGGACGCCTGGGTGGCTCAGTTGGTTAGGCCACTGCCTTCGGCTCAGGTCATGATCCCGGAGACCCGGGATCGAGTCCCACATCGGGCTGCCTGCTCGGCGGGAAGCCTGCTTCTCCCTCTCTCACTCCCCCTGCTTGTGTTCCCTCTCTGGCTGTGTTTCTCTCTGTCAAATAAATAAAATCTTTAAAAAAAAAAAAAAAAAAAAAAAGAACTCACATAGTCATTAAGCAGTGGTCTTGGCCTCTCTACCCATTAAGTTCGACGGTGTACAGGCGGCTAAAAGAAATCATGGTGAAAAGTTTTTAAACCACTTGAAAATTCTACAGGAATGGTTCTTGATTTTGCTGAGTCATTGGCTCCCTTGAGGATGTATGAGAGTTGCAGGCCCTCTCCCCAAAGCAAGAACACACATGGAATAAATTTTGCATGCTATCTAAAGGTTCACACATGCATGTCCCACCCAGCACCTCATAGAACTCAACCTCGGAATCCCTTCTCTTGAGCAGTGGTTCTCAACCAGGGGCTATTTTGCTCTGCAGAGGACATCTAGCAAACATCTGGACTCAGTGGTGTTTGCCACAACAGGAAAGTTTAGGTGCTAGTAGGACCTAGCAGATAGAGGCCAAGAGGGCTGCTAAAACCACCTTCAATGCTCAGAACACTTCCCCACATGGAAAATCATCTGACCCAAATGTCTTTTGTGCCAAGGCTGAGAAATCCTGTCTATAGAGTAAGCCAAAAATCCATGTGGAATATTAAGACCCAGCTCCATATGGGAATACACCTAGGAAGACTAAACAAAAATCATCCAGAAATCCACACCATTTCACCTTAATTCATTCACTGAGCCAACTATTTATTCAACTTGCTTCTAAACATCCACATGGTGCCAAGTGTCATTGCAGTCACAGGGATTCCAGAAGTGAAGAGGACAGAGTCCCTGCCTTCTGTGGAAGGTAGTCATTAGAAATAAAGTCAGTTAAGCAAATATCCAATTTAAAGCAACAGTGCTGTCAGTTAGGAATGGGTTCAGCTGCGTGCTTGATACTTTAATCAAATAGGGATTTGACTTAACGGGGTCTGTTGTCATGTAGAAACAAATACAAGGGTAGGCAGTCCCAGACAAAGGACTGCCTGTGTGACAAAGACCACAGAGAGACAGTGGACCCTGAGAAACAAACTGGGGGTTTTGGAAAAGAGGGGGGCAGGGGGATGGGCGAGCTTGGTGGTGGGTATTGAGAGCACGCATTGCACGGAGCACTGGGTGTGGTGCATAAACAATGAATCTTGGAACATTGAAATAATTTAATTTAATTTAATTTTAATTTAATTTAATTTTTAAAAAAAGGCCACAGACAACTTCCGTTATCTAGATAACTGCCGCTCTCTTGCCGCTCTGCCATCCTTCATGTTTTGCTTCCTTTCTGTTCCCACTAGATAGCTGCTGCTCAAATGTGAAGACCAAACCCACTGAAGGACCACAGCAAAGCAACGTACAGATGAGTTAGGTCAGACTCCCTTATATGGAAATGATGATCAGGAAATTGTACCCAATAGACAGTTCCTTATACCTTATTGGCTATAACTAGGTCACGTGACCGCACACAGTTGCAGGAGCGTCTAGAAAGGTATTTTTAACTGGGCCTGATTACTGAGAAAAACCAGGATTCTGTTAATAAGGAAGAAAGGTACAATAGGTATTGGGAAGGCAATTACTATCTTCCATAAGGGTGGTAACTGCAAGAAAACAGATTTAAGAAATACTAAGGGAACACGGGAGAGAAGCACAGAAACTACTTTGAAGCACTTAAGGAGGAGAGAAGTATGGAAACAGATATGAAAACAGAGACTTGAAAATGAGGAAGAGTTACCGCCAGGGGTGAGGGTGTTTGAGCAGCGGGATGGCTGTGAGGTGACAAAATCATCCAAACGGGGAACCACGTGTATAAAGGCTAGAATGGGGAAAGCAGGGAGCAGTGAAGGATGAAGCGGGATGGGCAGGTAGGACAGGGCACTGCAATCCTGAGCGCGCTGGCCAGCCTTTAATAGGTTGAAAGCAGGGCAGTGGCGCTCTCTGAATTTTCATTCGAAAACATCACTCCTGTGCAGCGTGCACCCTTGGAGCAGGAAACAAGACTTGATAGAATAAAGCCTGAGTAGGGGCACTGACGAAGAAAGGACTGGATTGCTTATGTTTTTACAATAAAAGCATATTACCCCCCACCCCAGCCATGAAGCAGGGTGATGTGGGAAGACTTGGTTAGATATAGGGATACTACCTGACTCTGCCGCAGGCATGTGTGCTAGAACACCCTTGCCCTGAGAAGTTCTGGAATCATGTGATCATTTCCATGTTCTTCAGTCCTTGGAAACGTGACAACTTTGGGCTTTTTTTGTTTTGCAGCAAATGTTGGTCACGCATCTCAGCTAGCAAGCTTTGTCCAACACAAAGCCAAAGGACTTCTACCAGCCTCCTCCCGCCTGATGATGTTGGCTGCTTTTCCTCACATATTTCCCTCCAAGTGCCTCTGCCACACTCAACACATACAGTCTTATATCTCCACCTCAGTGAGGGCTCTCCCACCGCTTCTCTGGAGCAGTCCCTGGACTACAACCCGAGTGTCTCTGGTATCACTGGGAGCCAAGACTTTTCTTGAACTCTGCACAGCAATGGTGAAAGAGAGATTGCAGAGGAGTAAATTCCACAGTCTACTCAAAATAACATGGCAAACACTCATTGGCCAAAAAGATCTACTAGACGATACACACGGTGACACTCAGCAATAATTGTACACGACTGCCTGCCAAACACGAGCGGATGAGAGTGTGTGATGTAGCATGCTGACTATAGAAAAGAATGTATTTATATCATAAAATGTACTAGGAAGGAAAGCTATGTAGGAAGATATTTTGAAAACATGTCAGTAAAGTAGCGTTATAAAAAACCTGAGCTAGTTGGTAGGGAACAAAGTATTTTTAAAGGAAGGACCTGTTCATTCATTGAGAAAGCAGTAGCTTCACATTATAATTATGCATATGCCTGAACCAAAGCTACAAAGTTAAATTATGTGTTAGAAATATACATTTCAAATAGTTCTTCTCATATCTGACCACAGAGTAGAAGATCATTTGTTCAGAAATCTGAATACTGGAATAATTTATCTGAATTGTTTAATAAAACTTTCTAATTTCAAGGGCACCTGGGTGGCTCAGTTCGTTAAGTGGCTGTCTTTGGATCAGGTCATGATCCCAGGGTCCTGGGATTGAGCCCCACAGCGGTCTCCCTGCTCCATGGAGAGCCTGCTTCTCCTTCTTCCTCTGCCTGCTGCTCTGCCTACTTGTGCTCGCTGTCAAATAAATAAAATCTTTTAAAAAGACTTTCAGAATATAATTCAATATTTTATGAATTAGTATTTTTTTAAAACAGCTTTACTGAGGTTAGTTTATACACTGTAAGACTTAGCCATCACTCCTCCAAAATTCTACCAGGTCTCCTTTTATTTAATCCTCACTTGCTTCGCCCCCCCCCCCCCCCCCCCCCCCCCCCCCCCCCGCCCTCCCGCGCCCCAGGCAACCACTGTTCTGTTTTCTAGCTCTATTACATTTGCCTTTTCGGGGCACTACCTATAAATAGAATGATACAACAGGTACTCTTTGGTCTCTGGCTTCTTAAAATTTTTCTGAGAATCATCCATGGTATACATAGATGGATTCCTTTTTATTTCTGAATGGGATTCCATTACATAGATACACCACATTTTGTTCATCCATTCACCAGCTGATAGACCACAAATATATAGATTTTTTTCTCTCTCTTATGAATCATGTTCTGTGTGTTGTACATAAGGATTCTCTTGCTTTTTGAAAAATCCAGTTTGACAATCTCTGCCTTTTTGTTAAGGTATTTAGATCATTCCCAGTTAATGAAATTACTGATATGGTTGGATTTACATTTTCCATTTTATTTATTTTCTCTCTGTTTCCTTTTCTTGTTCCTGTTTCTTCTTGATTGCCTTCTCTTGCATTAAACAACTACTTTTTAGTATAACATTCTAATTCCTCTATGAAATATTTTAATCTTTTATTATTTTTTAGTGACTGTGCTGGGAGTTAAAACATGTGTCTTAATTTACTGCAACCTACATCATGTTAATACTAACATAATTCTGATAAAATATAGAAACTCTGTTTCAGCATGACTCCATTCCCTGCTCTTTTGTTTCTACGACATGTATGAGTATATTATACATATACAATACAGTGCTATAATTAGCATTTTATTTGTCTTTTAGAAAGATTAGAGAGGATATCAGAATGATATATTTATAGAGTTTCTTATATTAATCTGTATTTATCATTTCTGGTGATTTTTGTCTTCTTTTATGGGTTCACGTTATATCTGATGTCTTGTCCTTTAAACCTGAAGGATTTCTTAAGTATTTCTTGGTAGGTCTGCTGGCAACCAATTTTCTCAACCTTGGCTTATCTTGGAATGTCTTTATTTTCCTTCACTTGTAAGGATGGTTTTCCTGGATATAACATTTTTAATTTATGGTATTGGTGTTCTTCTTTAAAAAAATATTTTTGGGGTGCTGGGGGGTTCAATTGTTAAGCATCTGCCTTTGGCTCAAGTCATGATCCCGGAGTTCCAGGACTGAGCCCCCGCATTGGGCTCCCTGCTTGATGGGAAACCTGCTTCTCCCTCTCTCACTCCCCTGCTTGTGTTCCCTCTCTAGCTGTGTTTCTCTCTGTCAAATAAAAAATAAAATAAAATAAAATAAAATATTTTTATTTCTTTATTTGAGAGAAAGAGAGCAAGAATGAAAGGAAGCACAAGCAGGGGAAGGGGCAGAGCGAGAAGCACGTTCCCCACTGAACAGGGAGTCTGACACAGGGCTCCACCCCAGGACCATGAGATCGTGACCTAAAGGCAGACACTTAACCAACTGAGCCACCCAGACGCCCCTTGTTTTCTTCCTTTACCCCTGCTTTCTGGCCTCCATTGTTTCAGATGGGAAGTCACTCATCATTCATCATACTGATACTTCCCCTGTCTATAAAAAATCGTTTTTCTCCTATCACTCTCAAGAATTTCTCTGCCTTTCACTTTCAAGAGTTGGGCTATAATGTGTCTAAATGATAATCTCTTTGGCTTTACCCTACCTGGGGGATGTTGACATTGGTAGATGTGTGTTTTCCATCCAACGTGGCAGGTTTTCAGCCACTGCTTCTTCAAAGAGCTTTTCTATTCCCTTCTTTGCTTTCTTTCTTTCAGAACTCCCATTATATTTATGTTGGTATATTTGATGCCCCGTGTTTTCTAAGGCTCTGTTATTTCTATTCCTTTTTTTCCCCTTCTCTGAATAGATCATTTCTACTGATCTATCTTCATGTTCACTGATGCTTTCTTCAGCTATCTTGAATCCCCTTAGTGAATTATTCCTGTCAGTTATTGTATTCAACTTGAGAATTTCCATGTGTTTTTTTTTCATAATTTCTATCTCCTTATTGAGACTCAGTTGTAAATTATTGTCATACTTCTTATGATGCTTAGCTATATATATGTCCACTTGACTGGGCTATGGGATGCTCAGATAACTAGTAATAATATGTTATTTCTGGGGGTGTCTGTAAGAGTACTTCCGGGCAAGATTAGAATTTGGACTGGTGATTCAAGTAAACACATGGCCCACCTCACTGTGGGGAAGCACTATTCAATCCCTTCATGTCCATGCAGAATAAAAAGGCAAAGGAATGGTAAATGTGTTCTATCTGAGCTAGGACATCCATCTTCTCCTGCCCTCAGACATCAGTACTCCTGGCTCTGGGGTCTTCATACTGAGACCGGGACTCAAAGCATCAGCACCTCCTTCCCCCAGTTCTCAAGTCTTCAGACTTGGACTGAATTATACCATCCACTTTCCTGACTCTCCCGGTTACAGATTCCAAATCATGGGACTTCTTGGTCTCCATAATGATGTAAACTAATTAATATATAATAGATATACATAGATGTATATAGAAAAATATAGATAAATAGATAATCCTATTGGCTCTGTTTCTCTGAAGAATCCTAATACACCCTCCTTTAATTCTTTAAGCATTCTTTTCTATACTTCTTTGAATATATTTATAATAGATGTTTAGACATCTTTGTCTGCTAAATCTAACATCTGGGGACATTCAGAGAGTCCTATCAACTGTGGCTTCTTCCAATTATATGTTGGACTTACTGTTTCTCTGTATGTCTCCTATTTTTGGTTCAACACTGAACATTTTAGATAATATGTTGTAGCAACTCTGGATTCTGATTTTTTCCCTCTGATGACTTGCCATTTTGTTGGTTCTATTTATTCAGAAAACTTTCACAGGCTAAACTTTGAAACCTGTCTCCTGCAGAGTATGTGGCTGTCATGTTTCATGAGAAACACAGTTTTTGGTTTTTGTTGTTGTTTAATTCTTGATTTTTATTTTTTTAAAGACTTTACTTATTTGAGAGAGAGAGCGTGCACAAGAGACAGAAAGAGGACAGGAGCAGCAGAGGGTTGGGGAGAAGCAGGCTCCCCACTGAGCAGGGAGCCCTACCCAGGCCTCAATCCCAAGAGCCCAGGATCATGACCTAAGCCAAAGGCAGATGCTTAACAATCTGAGCCATGCATGGAGCCCCTTGATTTTATTTTTAAGTCTGGCTTCATGTGGACTGCTCTTGTAACACCATAGCTCAGACACCTGATTGCTGAGCCAAGAAGCATACTATCCTCTGCTCATGATAGAGGGTAGGAGTGGATTTTAAAAGATCAGGCTATTCTTAAGTCTGTCCCAGCTTCTGTCCACTGCTAGGCCTTTCCATGTATTCTGGAGAATGTGGAGAGTTTTAGGATTGTCCAGGAGTGTAGGAGTAACTGAGGCTGTCTCTGATCTCTGATGCACCTGCAAAGCCTCAGCCAGGAACACATTTACACAAAACATGCCTGAAAACTCAGGCTAGTAGATCTTTTGACTTCCTGGTCACCATGATCATCATTTTCATTAATAACACCCCTACATCAAATTCATGAAAGCCCCCTTCTCCTGTGGCTGCACCATTTATCCAGCCTGAGCGGGGAAGAAGAGCAGCTTCAGACTAAAACACCACAGACTCCCGGTGGTACCCGAATTCAGCAATTTTTCAAGCACAAATGCTTCTCAGATAGTTTTATGCCATTGACTAATTTTCAGGATATTGAAATGGTTGCTTTTGTCCATTTTATACACCATTATGGATGCGTTTGGGGGAAAGGATTTGCTGACCTCCTTACTCAGCCATACCTGGAAGTCCTGCCAATAATTCAAGTTCAAAATTAAGCTGCTGTGAACAACACACAGCATGTATGTGAATGATTTGTAAGGCTATGAATGTCTCCTGGGTGATGTCATGATAGACTGATCCACCAACTAGAGCAGAAGGGAACAAGTAAAAACGGCTGATCACATTCACATCACTATCATTCCCAAGCATAATTTCTAAGTTGAAAGTGTTGCTCTATGTCATTTATATGTCTCGGCAAGTGACAACACTTTTAAGGCACTGGACACATATATATGTCAGAACATACACATGTTCATATGTAGGCACATGTACAAACACGCACATTAAAATAGCATTCTTCTTTCTTTCACACCCCATCACTGTGGTTGCTCTAATTAAGCTCTATAAACTCCACAGTGACTGTTAATCCAATCTGGTAAAATCCCAGAAACTCTAGGTATACTCTCATCTAGAGAGTTAAAGAGGACATTCCAGGTACACTGTCTTCTATTTCCGGGCAGAAAAGCATACGGAACAGAAGAATCAAACGCTAATGTGAACCCAGTTCCACAAAAATTAAGCATAAAAGCATATTATTAAGTCTCAAGGTGATTTCCAAAAAGATGTCAACAGTATTTAATTACCCACAACAATCTGATTGGCAAGGAATACCGCTTCGGGGGTGAGAGAGGCCAGCCCCATAGTACGGCAACACCTCTAACGTGGTCCAATATCTTAAACGCACAGAAGAAAATAAAAAGCTCAAATTAACTTCAAAGCTGAAAGTGGCCTCGGTACCAGTTTTTCACGCTAGATCGTGAATAATGTCAGTTGGCTGAAACTCTCTGAAGAGAGCCTCCAGGGAAATTTGTAAAGCACGTGTTCATCTCCAACCTCTATCCAAGTTTTTCTTCACAGTCATTTGCCACCTGTCACCATCCTCCGTGTTACAGGGTGAAGTTTTGTCACTGGAGTTGCCACAAGCGAGAGTAAAAGAGAGGGTGGCAAAGGGGAGGCTGATGTGAGAGATGCTGGAGATAATCCTTTGACAAGGAGTTCTCAAGACGGCAGCGGTATGGCTAGCGCTGCTGTGTTTACTGTCATTCCCAGAAGTTTAGAACGTGCTTCCATTCTCCCTGGTGCCTCAGCACGAGGCAAGCAGACAAGTGTATCCATTAATTAATAGGAATGAGCATCACTAAACAGCTAGTATTTACTGAGTACTCAACCAGTGCCTGACATTGCATCATAGCTGCGAAAATTAATCTGAACTTTTTATTTACTATTTACCACATGCTGCCGACAAGGCCCACTGCTCTAAGGATCATTTTACAGTCACCTTCGTCTATCCTATTGATGCTGCATTTAAATACACAGCATTTAGGATGGCTCAGTTGGTTAAGCAACTGCTTTCGGCTCAGGTCATGATCCCAGAGTCCCTGGATTAAGGCCTCGAATCAGGCTCCCTGCTCAGCAGGAGGCCTGCTTCTCCCTCTCTCACTCCCCCTGCTTGTGTTCCCTCTCTGGCTGTGTTTCCCTCTGTCAAATAAATAAATAAAATCTTAAATAATAAACAAACAAACAAACAGGATTTAGGAGCACCTGGGTGGCTCGGTCGTTAAGCATCTGCCTTCGGCTCAGGTTATCATCTCAGGGCCCTGGAAATCGAGCCCCACATCAGGCTCCCTGCTCAGCGGGGAACCTGCTTCTCCCTCTCCCTCTGCCTGCTGTGCTTTCTCTCTCTCTCTCTCTCTTTCGAATAAATAAATAAATACTTTTAAAAAAATACATACACGCAGCATTTAATCATACCAACTCTATGAAGTTGAATGAGTATGAATATCCCCATTTTACAGATAAGAATTCAAGGGCTAAGCCCTTTGGTCAGAAGCAAGTCAAGATCTGAATAATTTTTTTACCCTCAATATTCCTGCCCCAGCCCCTGAATTATTTGCTCAGAGTCCTTCTATTAGAAAACCATTCCTGTGGTACTACTTTGAGAAAAGTCCGATGCAGCATAAAATGGGAACAAAGATATTACTCTAAAAGGATTGTCCTGAAACCCAAGCTAATATTTTATCTTTAGCCTATCTTTAAGAGGAAAATGTCTTAGGTGAAAATAAAGAAACATATCAAGAGACTGGGAAAATACTGCCAATGATTTTGAATTCAAAACCAAGCCCATATATTATCGCTCCAATTAATCACTCATTACTTCATCCGCTCACATATTTACTGAATCCCCACTAGGTGTAGGGATTTGACTAGACAGAGGGCATACAGCAGAACATGGCAACTTGCCCCCAACCTCAGTAGAGTTGGGGACAACCTAAAAATAATCAGGCAAATATAATCAGTTTCAGTAAGTACCCTGATGGTAGAATTATCAAGTCTTACATGAACATGTCGGGGGATGGTGAGGACCTCCAACCTCATCTTGCACTTTCATAGAGAGCTTCTCTGAGGTTATATGTCACCTAATACCTGTCACCTAGGTGTTATATGTCACCTAAGACCGTAAAGAGCTGTCCAGGTGAACAGGAGGTGGTGGTCTGTGTTCCAGGAAGAAGAGGATTTTGCAAAGCAGGTGCTTCATTAGACAATCTAAGGGGTGAGTGGGGACAAGAACTACTCAAGAAACTCAAGGGGACGGCTGGGAGGCTCAGTCAATTAGGTGTCTGACTCTTGATTTTAGCTCAGGTCATGATTTCAAGGTTGTGAGACTGAACCCCATGTCAGGCTCTGCTTTTTGCAGGGAGTCTGCTTGAGATTCTCCCTCTCCCTCTGCCTCTGCCCCTCCCCCTTCATGCTCTCTTTCTCTCTCTGAAATAAATAAATAAAATCTTAAAACAACAAACAAACTCAAGGTATAGCTCACAATCATTATGCCAGCAAGAGATGACATTAGACCACACAAAACTAGAGCTATTTCGAAAGCAATGAAAAAAGAAATGCAAACTTGTAGAACCAAAGAGTTCCTGCCTTAGAAACACATGAGAAGCATAATGCTGGCAAAAAAAAATCCCTTAACGGTCAAGTTACCTTTACATAAAGAGAGATTTTTTTAAAAGCCAGTAAATAGCAACATTTTAACACCTCCCCCCCCCCACCATCCTGCTTCACATCTGGCTTGTGAAACGCTCTTCTCTTTACATGGCGCAACATGGCGACCAGTGACATAGCCCTTCCTTTCAAAGTGAGCCAAAAATAGAGGGGGAGATGGGTCTAATATCACATTTAATCTGATCTTCTTGTCCTCATTAAATAAGACTCTCGGGGGGGGGGGCGGAAACAGAAACAGCAATCACAGAATGAGATTCTCATTTTAAGGACAATGAAGTGCCTGTAGGAGAGCAGGGAATGGCACATAATAAGCGAGTGGAGAGGGAGAACTCGAGGACTTGGAACATGGCCTGTTTCTCGAGACCCAAGGATGCATAAAGCTCCTCGGCTGCCAGGCAATCTGGAAAAGAAACAGCTTCAGCTGTGATATAAAACAGGAAGAAGGACCACCACTATGAAGGGCCTGCCTTGCGAACTGCGGATGGATGCCGCCCTTTTATGGAGGCTATAAGCTGAACCTGCTTGTTGGATGAGTTGGTCTCTCTGTGTACAAAGATGGGTGTCAAGTTCTCAGGCGGAGGTGTCTACCGTCTAGAATGTTGTTCTCTCCCTCTCCTCTTAGCCTAGCTGCACTTACAGGGTTTTGGGGTTTCTGTTTAAGTCACTTGTTGCCACAATTGTCCCGCTAAACGTTTTTCATTCCCCAGTGAATGCAAGAGCTGCTTGTCAGATGCCGCCATAGCACTCTCTTCCTCCCTCTGATCATAGACCTCACTCAAAGAATCTGTGTAAAATGTGTCTCATCTGTCTCTCTGCATAGAGGGTCTGCGAGCCGAGGGCCTGGGCTGTCCTGGCCATCACTGACAGCCCAGTGCCGGAAACACACAGCAGCTATTCATAATGATGTTTCCTTATTTTAATAGTCACTTGCTAATTCAATAAAATGTTCTAACTCCCACTTAAAAACAAAAATTTTTCTGTACCAACGACTTGCCAGATGCCATGCCAAACATATTCTCAAGCTTTTTCTCATTTAATCTTTATAGCAATCTGGTATTCATCATTATTTAGGAGAGAAAATCGAGGCTGAAAGAGAAGGGAGATTCGCCCAAGGCCATGTGGAGGAGATGTGGCAAAACCTGGATTCATACCACGTCTTCTGACTACCCCGGCACACTCTCCCCATCTGCAACGTGCAACAGCAGCTTGGACCTGCCACGTTGTCTGCTCACACGCAGGACGTCCAAGCCTTAGTGGCTGTGACTGTGTGTTGTCGCTACTTCCAGATACAATCAACTCTTCACATCATTACAGAGAGTGTGCATGTTAAAAAATGTTATTTTCAGAAGAAATTGATTTGGTTGCTATAGGTAGGAGATAACCTTAAAAAGAAGACAGCACAATAAAAAACGACAGAGTTCTAGAACTCTAACCAGATGTTGGAGCTTCTGAGCTGAGGGCTGCCTACTATAGGTTCGGAGAGGAAAATAACCAAGTCATATCAGCATAAAGCTGAGATTTTCTCCTGGACCCAATTAAAAGTATCAATTTGTGTACAATAGCCAAGATATAAAAAACAACTCAAATGTCCATCAATAGATTAATGGATACAGAAGATGAGATCAAATACAAGGAATATTACTCAGCCATAAAAAAGGATGCAATCTCGCCATTTGCAATGACACAGATGGACCCAGAGGGGATTATGCTAAGTGAAATAAGTCAGACAGAGAAAGACAAATACTATTTGATCTCACTAATATGTGGAATCTAAAAACCTAAACCAATAAACAAATAAGTAGAAACAAACAAACAAAACATACAAAAAAGTAGAAAGAGACACATAAATACCAAAAACAAACCGGTGGTTGCATGGGAAGAACAGGCGAAGGTGAGTGAGAAATACAGGCTTCTGGTTATAGAATGAGTAAATCATGAGGGGAAAGGGACAGCAGAGGGAACAGAGTCAGTGGTGTTACCCCAGGGCTGTATGGTGGTGGCACACGGTAGCTGCACCTGTGGCGAGCACAGCATAGTACATGGAGTGGTCTAACCACAGTGCTATGCACCTGCAGCTCAAGTGACATTGTGTGTCAAATACATTTCAGTAAAAAAAGAGTATCTCTTTGTAATAGGTTCTTAGGACAGTGCCTGGAATATAACAAGTATTATAAAAGTGTTTGTTGTCACACACATGATAGATGTCAGGTGTCACC
Organism: Spilogale gracilis; assembly: GCA_004023965.1. Taxonomy (NCBI): domain Eukaryota; kingdom Metazoa; phylum Chordata; class Mammalia; order Carnivora; family Mephitidae; genus Spilogale; species Spilogale gracilis. Next base: position 52,066 of record PITA01007128.1, read on the forward strand.
ACTGAGTGAATGTGGACAGTAAGGAGAGAGAAGGAAGGGAGAGGTCATAGGGAGAAGTAAAAGAAATTATAGGCATGGCGTGTGTGTGTGTGTGTGTGTGTGTGTGTGTGTGTGCACATGCAAAATTTAACATTAACAGAATTTACTATAGTTATCATTTTGCAATAAATACAAATATTAACTCATTATGTTGCACACATGTAACTAATATGATATTCTATATCAATTATATTTCCAGGAACTACCCTGATGATCTCTTAGGTAAGAGAGGTCAGGATCTCAAACCTGGGACAGATCTGGAATGAGGCCATCCAAACAAAGAGTCAACAGAAAGAAGGAAGAAAAGCAAGGGAGCAGGGGAGGGACGGTAAATTTTATAGGCAACCTGAAAAAGAGGGAAGCTTACAAAATACAAAAGAAGCAGCGATCTTGCTCACAGAACCCTGTTCTCCTTCTCAGGCCTTCTCACCGTTGTGCTAGAATGTGTGTGTGTGTCATGTGTTTAATCTCTCCTCTCTCTAGCCCTCCCTCCTAGACTAAAAGCCCCCCCACATCAGGCTGCTGTCTGTATCTACTGCTCACACCTGGTGCACAGCACAGGCTCAATCATCTTTGTTGACTTAATAAGCGGGGACTATGACTCAGCCAAGGAAAGAGGGCTTCACAGAAGTCAGAACCTGAGGGGACAAGACCAGGGAGGACTCCCCATGGTGAGGGAAACCAAGGCATTGTTTTAAAAAAAAAGTGCTGTCAAATTCTTAATGTGTTCCCTATACCCTTTTTCCTCATCCATTATCCTCCTATTCGGGGAAATGTTCTACATCTGTCTGGTAGTGGGACTTTGGAGGATGAAGGAGGAGGTGGGATGAATTAACATACAAACAGCAAGAAGATAAGAGTTATCAGAATCCTGCCTCCTTTGGAATAGGTAGGGGAAGGGTCGAAAGGCAGAAGAACTCAAGCCTCAGTCTCTAACTTCTACAAAATCTAACAAGAGGCTAAGGTCTGGACTCAAAGCAATTTAGAAGGTTGGCAGACTTAGAGACAAGACCCCCTACTCCTCACCTAGACCGCTCTTGGGGTAAATTAGAATTATAGCAAATCACGTGGAAAGAGAAGTGTATTTCTGGCTCCCCAGCAACGAGCAGACAGAAGTGGCATTGCCTGGGTAAATGTGACACTGAGCACAGATTCAAACAAAGGGAATATAGCAGGCAGCCCCTCATGTCTTCTTTAGAATAAAGCACAAGCTATAAGTGCATCTTTCCCTATGGAGCCATCTGGAAAGTGGCTGGGTCTACATTCCACTATCTGCAGAAGGTATTGATTGGTAACTTATTAAGTGGCCACATGCTCCTTGTGCTGGACAAAAGACCCAATCCTATTTATAAAAGCACTCACTCAATAAGAATATCACCATTAATACAAATACCAAGTGACAGTCCCCTGATGACCATCAGACATCACAATGGAGAAGAATCCTGATGTGTCAGAAAATAAGCCATTGTTGGCACAATCCCTTCCCAAAGTGACAGTCAAATGGCTCAATATCCTCATTTACAAGAACATTGAAAACAAAAATGTTAAGATAGCTATTGAATAAAGGTTTTTTTAATTCTAAAAGACACAATAACAAGCAGTAATTTAACTTCTGCCCTACACGGAAGCAGTTACGTGTCCCCAGATGTTCACAGGTAGATCTCCAAATTTTAGGTTCTCTTCTAAAGGACTTTCAAAAGGAAGAAGTTTCCTCCAGAAGGCAGGGATAATTTGGCTTTTCTAAATCTATAAGTGTGTGGCAACAGAAAATGAGGAAGGTGATGGGGTACGGGGCTGGGCGGGATGGAGAACCTTGGCCATCCACACTCACCTGCTTTGAGGGGGTTGTGACATCTGAAGGAAAACGAAACCAAAAACTAAGAGCTCAGTTCAAATATTGGCTCTTTAACTGTAAGTCATTTCTAGGAATAACTTCCCATTAATCCCAGAAAACATTTATATCTACGAAGTTTGAACCGCTCTTCCATCAATTTATTGGGGATTTATAATCAGGGAGCTGTCATTTTCCAACAAGGAGATGATATGCTCGTTGATTCCATTTCTCTTTCTGGCGCACGAGGAAATGGTGAGTAATGCTCCTTCCCCCCCCGGGGAATGAATCAATGGTGGCAGAAACACACCCCGAGCCTCACAACGGAGAACCCTGGTGTTCTGCTTGTCATCCTCTTCTCTGGCAGCTGATCAATGACGATATGTAAATGTGCATCCAAGACAACCCGCCCTGTCTGCCAGCATTACCCTAGCCCCTCCCTCCAGGTCCCTTTGTGTATCTGTGACAGAGAAGCTTGATGTACGGTCTCCCTGACGAGCTCCATCTCATTAGAGGACAATCCTTTGCTCAGTTCTTAATGGACTTTACAAATTGGTCGTCCTCCCTCTGGTGCAAGATTATTATCATTTTATTATTCATTCCAGGAATTAGTTGCCAAAAATGACAACATGATCAGAACGACTGACAGATACGAGGAACATCTCCCATGACATCTTAGGAAGGGGACCATCTGAAATAATGTTTGATCTTTAATTAGGAAGAAATGATTTGCCACTTTCAGCAGAAGTGGGAAGCTACAGCATATGTGCCCTACGCTCTGAGAAGCCTGCAGCATCCCTCCCCCCGCCAGGGCTAAAGGCAAAAATTAAGCAAACTAATACATACTAAACAGAGCCCTCGCTGTGACAGCTGGAATGTGTGACTCAGATGTTAGTTGCCGTCAACCTCAAATTCTACATCGGGAATCTGAAGATCTAGACTCAGATCGCTGGTCTGACACCAAGCTCCTCTGGTGCCAGTTTCCTCATAAATAAGACTGCATGGATAAAACAATGTCATTCAATCGTCTCATTTCCAGAACTTTGTCTACAGCTGACACTTTTTTCTTCTACCCACCCTAACAGAGATAGAAAATGCCAAATAGTCACTTCCCTGGACCTCCTTGCAGCTGGGGACGCTGGTGTGATATAGTTCCACCAATGAAACCTAAGTGGACATTGCAGAACCAAGCAGGATCTGGAGTTCAAAAAGAAAGAGAGAGCATGGGAGATGGATGAGAAGTAAGGCATTTTCTTCTTCCCCCTTTTTCCAGCTCTAGATGTTGTGGACTCACGACATGAACTTGGGGTGGTGGCAACCGTGTTTAAACCCAGAGGCAAAAGTCCAGATGCTTACAGAGACAATCACCCAGAGCCATGGCATGTTGGAATTCCCTACTCTGGAATTCCCTACCTCGCAACGTCTTCTTAGGAGAAGAAAATTAAGTCCAGACTGAGGAAACCACTCTTGGGTGCCATTTTTTTTCTTGCATGTAAAAGCATCCCAGAGGACTTACTATGCTGTGCTATCTTCACCCTTTTTTGTTTTTTCCACGTTCTGTGCCACTGATGGCAGTTGCCTACCATGCTAGACTGGCCACAGCTGATGGCCCACAGAACCCCCTAGGAAGGGTTGGTGATAACACCTGATCCTTCAGAGACCCCCATCCTGAGCTAGGATGGGGAATTTGCTTTTCCATGTCCTCCCATTAATTTGTTCCACCTCTGCGGTCTTCCAGTCTTGGCAGTAACTCAGAACCTCCAAATGCTGAGATTCTCCCCACGTCTTTGCTTTTGGATTATAGTTTTACCTTTTGATTAAAAAAAAAATCCAGAAGGAAGTAGCCTTAGAGATGATGTTAGATCTTAATCTATATGAAAGTTTTATCAAATACATTAGCCAAGTATTACCAAAGAGGAGACGTTGAGGTCAGCTTGAAGACATTTTTAAACATTATTCTTCGGGCTATCTCCCAACTTTTAAGACACAACTCCAGACCCAACATATGCAGAATCGTTCGAAAGGATTAAATGTCCTACTTTACTGCTGGATGGCAGATAAGCATGACTTTTACTGGCTAAACGTCCTTTAAAATGCTGAACGAGCAAACTTTTCCTTAAAAATGAACACCACCACTCTGTAAAACTCAGACAAAGGGGCCACTGTAGCCTAATTTCAATGTAATTTTCACTTGCTCTGTGATAGCAGGAGCAGCTCTGTAGCCGATCTCGTTTCTGATGAGTTTCAGAGAGCTAAGGGGACAGTTAGAGCTGAATTTACGGTCACCGGATACTGCCGGAGCGCTCCGCTCGGTACCAAAGCTATGAAGGCTTAAAGCAAATGTCACTATGACAACCATTTATGCAGCTAAAATGGAAAAGTGAGATTTGATGGGAGGGAAAAAAAATGCATGCACCTATAATTCTAAAATATATGGCGAATTTTATGTTTGTTTGTTTTTTTAAGGCCAAGCCCAGCACCTGCCCCCTCCCCTAACCCGCCCTTAGATGTGTGTGTGAATAAAAGGGGCCATAATGAAACCATGAATAATAAGTAAAGGGCTTCAGAAATAATGCCACAGGGTCTCCAAATATTCTAATTTAAAATCCACCAGCAACATACACATGTGTCCTAACTAGCCGTCCTTCACAGGAGATAAATGTGCTCTTCCCCATGGTTAATCCCTCGCCCCTCCTGAAATATGTTCTGCCAAAACCCCCATAGCAAAATATTCAAAGAGTTTCAATGCTGCCTTTTTTTAAAAACAACAGGTAGAACAAGTAATGACTTCTTTCCATGTGTGCCTGCCCAAGTCTGTTAACGACAAACCCCAAAATGCCTCTGGGGAGTTGGTACTCTCGGAAGCCCCTTGCCAGTTAGCCTCATTCTTCTGGAAACCCTGAAAAGTGTCACTGAAACAAAACAAAACAAAACACATGTAAGGGCTTTGTGTCCAGGGCTCCCTCTGTCATTCTCTCGGCCTGGGTTTCTGACGCCTAAGTCTTCAGAAAGAGGAGAGCCTGGGCGTCTGGGTGGCTCAGTGGGTTAAGCCTCTGCCTTTGGCTCAGGTCATGATCTCAGGGTCCTGGGATCATGCCTGGCATTGGGCTCTCTGCTTAGCAGGGAGCCTGCTTCCTCCTTTCTCTCTGGCTGCTCTCTGCCTACTTATGATCTCTCTCGCAGTCAAATAAATAAATAAAAACTTAAAAAAAAAAAAAAAGAGAGAGAGAGAGAGAGAGCCTGCCACAGACTAATGGTACAGAATAAAAATGCTACTTAAAAAGGGAGAAAAATAGTTGTTCAGGCAGGTTTTAATGTCACCTGAGAGGACAAATGAAGTCCCATGCATACCTGAATTACATGTGCTCTGCTCCCCCCACTAAAGCTCTCACTGTTGAGGGGAATCCTTTCGAAGTCTCTTTCCATTTTGGTGCCCTGGCTGGTGTCCTGAGGGTGGAGGAGCCCCACCACATGGACACACCCCTGTCCCGCGCCGCAGCAGCCCCAACCCTACTCAAGAAGGCCGTTCCGCTGCCTGTCGGTGGGACAGCCTCCTTGGGATGCCAGCCAGATGCCAGCCCCTCAAAGGACCACACAGTATTGAGCTCCCTCAGTCCTTGCTCCAAAGCCACAGTGGGTTCCAAGCAAAAAGGAAAACATGTCCCCTTCCCCAGCTCGGAGTCTTGTTCTGTTACCAAGGCCCAGAGCAGCCAACCTTGTGTCCTGAATCTTACAAGTTCCTCAGAAAAACAACTTCAGGGACGGCTGGGTGGCTCAGTCGGTTAAGCGTCTGCCTTCGGCTCAGGTCATGACCCCAGGGTGCTGGGATCGAGCCCCACATCGGGCTCCTTGCTCAGTGGGGAGCCTGCTTCTCCCTCTGCTGCTCCCCCTTGCTCGTGCTTCCCTCGCTCACTCTCCTTCTCTAACAAATAAAATTTTTAAAGAAAAAAAAAGAAAGAAAAACAACTTCAGAGAGCTAGCAGAGGCAGTCTCAATTTCAAGGCCTGACTTCCCTGTGGAGATTGAAGTGGAAAAGAATTCTTCTGTCTTCTTCCACCTCCGGGGTGACCAAGCGCTTGACTTCCTTCCCAAACCATGGTCTGTACTCCCATGCAGGTATCAAGACAGCTATTGGAGTATCGGCTCTGTGCTCTGCTGTGGGAAAGCCTCCCACGACCAGCAGCCATGCTCCCCCTGTGATGTTCCTTCCTGGCTATAGGCAATTGGACTTGGGAAGGTTCCTGAACCAAACCGGGGTGATTCGTACTGTCTCTCTCAAACCAGGAAGACAGTGGTGATGAAGACAACACCACCAACATCATTCCCAACTGTGGTTACGGTACGAAAATCTTTGAAGGTTACCAGGAAGTTTCTGGTCATCTGTCCATGGATGTGAGCGGAGAGTTTAAAGATCTGAGCTTGTCACTCCGTTTCGATGAGAGCCCCGTGTACTCGTGGAAACCCACCTCGCACCACAGTCCTAAGACGCATCACCATTGCCGCCACGGTCAAGGGCAGAAGTCACCTGGCCCCCTCAGGCCTTGCCTCAGTAGGTTTCACCACAAATCCGATGACTCACGAGACCACAGAATGCCATCATCACCAGCAGTGCCTTCTCCATTAGCAAGACTCGACACTGCTCACGTGTGAGGACCCAATGAGCAAATCCCCAAACCCATCTTAGAGGACCAGTTTCTTAGCCATGCTTCTGGTGCTGGCCTTCACATCATTCAGGGTCCAGGCAGGAGAGAGGAGCCATAACAGTGTTTTGTTAGTTTGTTCAGAACAGAGAGAATTAATAAAAAATTAGTGCTAGCTAGGGTTAAAACTGTTAACTTTATAGAAAGCAAAAAGAGAAAACTAAGCTCTCACACAGGGAAACAGTTATCACTGCCGGGAATGTAGGAACAAAGGGCAGAGGATGGAATGGTTAGAACTCAGCATCTTAGACAACATTTTCTGCCAAGCTGAAACTCCGATGTCTGAGAAGGGGTTCCTGCCAGGCTGCTGCCGTTAGCTCAGAGCTTAGAGGGGGGACTCCCCGGGGGCAGGACCCAGCCCTCTGAGGTGAGGCCGCTGGCCTCTAGTCCTGGTATCTGAACAGGCAGAATGTGGCCAGGTCTGCTCACCGAACAGCAGATGAACTCCATCGCCATGCTGGGATGGAGAAGCATTCCTGGGTGATGCTCGCAGCAACAAAACATCTCCCAGGATCCTCTAGTCCCTCATCCTGGCAGAGCCTCCCAGGAAGCAGTCGGCCCAAGCAGAAATGCGGCTTCTAGTGGCCCAGCCTCAGCATCACAAAGCAGAACAGAGGAAGGATATTTGGGACTCAGAGACAATAGCTTAATTACTGATGAGATCATTATGTTTATCCCCAGGGAACAAGGGTTTTAAAAGGTAGAGGTGAGAAAGGAAGGAGTGTTCTGGCTGAGAGAACAGCATAAGCAAAAACAGAGACCCAGGGAATTGTTGGGTGAATGTGGCAGATGCATAGGGCTTGTAGGAGCTGAGGACAGGCAAAAGACAAGGGGAGGACGGAAGTGGAAAAGTGCACCGCTGTCCTGTTGTGGAGGGTCCTGGGGAGCACACTGAGAAGTCAGGGCATTTTCCTATAGTCATCCGGAACCCAACAAACATTTTTAATCAGGAAACCAAAATGACCAAAGATCAGTTTTACGATCACAGCAGTATGAAGCCAGGGATTATCACTGTTTTTCATATTCACAAATTGCCACTGAAGCAGCCAGAAGATGTCTTTCTTTTAGCTTCATCATCACTTCTGCTTAAGTTTTCCAGACAAAACACAGTGTTCAAATGAATACATTCTTTTTTAGATTTTATTTATTTATTTGTGAGAGAAAGTGAGTGAGAAAGCCAGCATGAGTGGGGGAGAAGCAGAGAGAGAAGCAGGCTCCTTGCTGAGCAGGGAGCCCAATGCGGGACTTGATCCCAGGACCCCGAGACCATGACCTGAGCTGAGGGCAGACGCTATACCAACTGAGCCACCCAGGGGTCTCTCAAAAGAATACTTTTAAATGGAGGCAGCTAACAGGGGAACAGGGTTTTATTTTTTTGCCCAAAATTTCATTGCCCCCATTTGGCCCGCTTCCAGATTTAAAATCACAGATTTTCTTATCAACTACCAAGGGAAAGATAGTTACTTTATACAGGAGGAACCTGGCAAACAACAATTTACCAAACTGTGATCAAAGAAAACATCACCTATGGTAAGACTTATCAACATCATGAACTCCCGCCTGTCAGTCACTGAGGAAAACATAGTAGTTTTGTGGAATTCAGGCTGGAAATGCACAATCTCAGCCCAATCATGAGAAAACATTGGATAAACTCAAACTGAGGTCATTTATAAAATAATAACTGACCAGTTCTCATCCAAAGGGTTAAGGTCATGAAGATGGGGCCTGATGGAAGAACTGTCTCAGACTGGAGGAGAGGAAGGAAAAACAACAACAAACGATTGTTGGAGCCTGAACAGGATACTAGAACAGAAAAGGGGCATTAAAGAAAAACTGGTGAATTTCAAATAAGGTCTGCGGTGTAGTTAAGAACCCTGTACTAGTAGAATAATTGCTTATTCTTTTTTTTAAAATACTATTTGCTTTAAAAAAAAAAAGATTTTATTTATTTATTTGACAGAGAAAAACACAACTAGAGAGGGAACACAAGCAGGGGGAGTGAGAGAGGGAGAAGCAGGCTTCCCACCAAGCAGGAAGCCAGATGTGGGTCTCGATCCCGGGTCTCCAGGATCATGACCTGAGCCGAAGGCAGTTGCTTAACCAACTGAGCCACCCAGGCACCCCCAACAATTTCTTATTCTTGATAATTACACCGTGGTTGTATGCCATATCATGACTGGGGCAAGCAGAGAAAGAAATATAAGAGAGTTATCTATATTATTTTTGCAACTTTTCAGTACATCTAAAATGAATTCAAAATAAAAGTTTTCTAAAATGCACAGATTTATTTACATGGACTGGAGTCCCATAGATTTCCAGCCATAGCCATCACAGTACAGGTTAGGTAAATAGAGGACTCCAAAGTGCCTTTTCTGGAAAACAAAGACCATGGGCCTTCAGTCACAGCACATCAGCAGACAGGATGTTACTTGGCAGAGCCCTGGTGAGTACATCACAATGGGCACAGTGAAAGAGGTGAGAAGTTACCAAAGACCAACATTGTTTGCTTCCTAATAGAGTCACAAACCAGCCCAGTTTACAAGATGGAGTCATAAGCCTTCTTCAACCAACCCACACCTGCTCCCAGGACCAACCCCTCAGTCATCCTCACCTCTTCCCTCACATACACATAAATCAGTCATCAAGATGTGCTGACTCTACCTTGGTATTCTCTAACCCACCACCGCCTCTTCCATTCAACAATGGTCTATTGCTCTCTTGTGAGGTGACCAAAGCCAATTGGGCCATTCATAGTTGCCAAACTCTCTTACTGAATCTGGAGAATCTCCAATGATTAGAGGTAATTTAGAGCCACATTTCTCCTCAACCCCCTCTTCCCTCCTGAGCAGTATGTCACAAGTAAGCAAGTCTCAAGCTGAAGGTCACCACACCTACAAGGAGTTCTGAGCAAGCGGGTCCTAGAGAATCAAACCACCTGGGCCTCGGACAAGCCAGGCCTCTGTTGTCAGGTGTTTAGGTATTTTATAAAGCATACTGCACAGAAGTTTCACACTGAGGTAAATACAATAGTGTTCCAAAGCTAGGATCACCTATCATGCAGTCAATTTAGGCCAGAGAGTCTTCCCCAGAGCACAGAAACTGGGACCCCTCAGAGTTCTAAACCTCTATTAACCTTATTCTTAAACCGTGGCAAAGATTCTTTGTTTGACCAAACTCAGCCTCCTGAACCTTCTCCTAGGCCCATTTGTGCACATCCTCCTAAAATCTGGTTTTAGCAAGAACCCTGAGGAGTGAGTTTAATCAGAACCCCTCTACCTTTGACAACTGATCATTCTCAATATCTCCTCATGTTCTTCAGCCCCCAGTGTCCCACGGGTGATGTCTGCTCCCCTGACCTGTCTCCAGTAAGAATCCTATTAGATTGCTTTAGCCAGAAGCCCCTCTTACCCCCATGTTACCTCTTAGTAATTTTCCACCCACTAACCCTCATTCCGCTCCTGTGCTATAAATTCCCCCTGTCTGTGCTGCATTAGGAGTTGGGTCCAATCCCTCTCTCCCCCAGTGTACAATCCACCTGCAGGGCTCTCTACACCCATCAGGATGGTCCTGATAGAGTCTGCCTTACCATCTTTAATAAGCGTCATCAATCATTTTTTCTTTAATAACCCCATTTGTGCAAGGGCAGATTCTAACCAATGGATATCCTAAACACCATTTATTTCACCAATAACATTTATTCCTAACATCCCTTATGTTTAATTAGCAGACAATGATATCTGATGGCAGCCCTGGAAATTTGGCCCCTAATTAATCCAAATGTTAACTACTCCTAAAATAAAATTTAAAGTTGACTTACACCTACATAGAGAGATATATCAAACTGCCAATATTCATGCATTTTTTAATTTACTGCAGAATATTTAATGAGTCCTATATTCTGGTAAGTTCTGGAGACAACTGATGAGCTAAACCAGACACAGACCCTGTCCACAAAGAGCTTATAGTTCAAAAGAAATATCTCATTCGCCAAAGATGTGCACTCAAAAGAAGTGAACAGCGTTCTAGGAGTAGCAATAACAAAGAATACGACACGGTGCAGGGAATCGAGGAAGGTTCTTTTGAGAATGTGATAAATGAGTAGAGTTCGGAAAGATTAAAAATTCCAGGAGAAGGGGGTATAAAAGGGGCAGAGGGAACAGTCTGGCGAGTGTCCTGCTCAGAGCTGGTGGCAGGGAGAGGGGCAGAAGGAAAGCCAGCGTGACGTGAACACATAGAACCTTATTCAAGGCCAGTCGGTCCTGGCCGGCTGCCCGTCTCTGTGGTCCTTCCCCATCTACCCACACTGCATACACTTGTCATTTGCACACCACATTTCAGTCATGATGTTATCCTGCTCTGGTAGAGTATGCTTACTCGCTTTTCCAGCCAGCAGCACAGTGAATGTTACAACTCCTTGATATTCTTTGTTGAAAACTCTCAAACATTAACATCTCTAAGACATCACTTCTCCCAGCCTTGTAGCCCCTTACTCAGCTTTACGGTTAATGCGCTTTACTCAACCTGCAATTATATGTTTATATGAGTACTTGTCTGTTTCCTGAGTGGACTCTCAATTCCTTAAAGACAGGCATCTTTTTCTGCTGGAAATAGACCGTATGGCCAGTGCATAAAGAGAGCACTGAGCACAGGGCGTCTACCCAAACAGCTGAAGGAAAGAAGGAGATGCCAAAAGATGGACAGATAAGAGATTCTGACCATGAATGTGTGAATAAAGACTGTGGGCACCCCAGGCTGGCTGCCAGGGCATTGCTCCCAGCTCCAACACTTGGTCCACTGCCCAGCCTCCTCAGGCCTCAGTTTTATCTTGGGGAAATGGGAATATGACAACCAGCCTCACAAGAAAGACTTTTGGTAGGAATAAAATGAACCAATCTGTGTAAGACTCTCAATGCCTGGTACAGAATAAACAGTCAATCACATGTAAGTTATTATTAAACAAGTTTTACTGAGCCTTTTCTTAAATCCAGTTCAGGGAGAATTATGACAAGATCTCAGCATCCATTGAATTTCTTCTTCCCACAGACATCTAGAATAACAATGTCTACGTATACTGAAGCAGCTGACTTTGTTTTACAAGCTAGGAAGCCTTCTTGTGATTCTAATACCTCCTTTAAAAAATTCCTAAGACCATGAGGTAGTGTGGTAGGTGAAATCCATTTGGAAGCCTGGGAGTTCTTGCTCTGTGATCCTCATTGAAAATGCTGGTTTTGGGGTGCCTGGGTGGTTCAGTCGTTAAGCATCTGCCTTTGGCTCAGGTCATGATCCTAGGGTTGTGGGATTGAGCCCCACATCGGGCTCCCTGCTCAGCGGGAAGCCTGCTTCTCCCTCTCTCACTCCCCCTGCTTGTGTTCCCTCTCTAGCTGTGTTTCTCTCTGTCAAATAAATAAATAAAATCTTTTTTAAAAAAGATGCTGGTTTTCCCAACCAGAAAGGTTCACCCTTGATCATCTTCAATTTGCTTCAACCCCATTAAATCTTCTCATCATGAGGATGTTTATAAATCACACCTCAATTTGCTGATTAGGAATCTACTTGATTGCCTCACCTTTCCTATAATCATATCCTCCCTATCCTGTAAGGAGATCTCATTCAACATGTGACAACAAGTTCAAGGGCCTGCATTTATACTTCAAACTCCCTTTACTGAAATTTCAATAGCAGAGGCAATGAACACCTCAGAAGTTCATTTCTAATTTTTAACATTATAGCAACTGGAATAAATTATGAGCATAAGAAATAATAAGCACCCCAGATGAAAAATGAAAAACTTGTACACTGCCTATAGTACTTAGATTTAAAAAAAAAACAAAAACAAAAACAAAAAAGTATTTTGATGTACAGAAAAAATCAATAATAGCATCTTAAAAAAAAGATCTGGTGTAAAATTTGATTCCAATAGCCTTCTTGGCAAAGAGATTTCCTGTTACTATTTAAATGTAAATGAGTCATGAAGGTTGTGTCAGAAATATTTAGCTCAAAATCAGACCCAATACACCAAGAAAGACAGAGAACAAAGCCCAAGGAAAAGGGAATAAAAATGTTTGAGTTTCCAGATTTTGATAACTTTATGCATCTAGAAACAGAAGGAAGTGATAAATAGGTACAATTAAGAGACTGTACATGCCATTTATTAAATACTGTGTGACCTGCGACTGTATGGATTTCTAGCTTAACCAATCACAAATTTAATCCTAACATTTACCACTTTGTCTCGATGATGCTTTGGAGAATTCAGCTATTGATTAAAACCTATTTATGTGTCCTTTCACAACAATCCATTTTAAGAGCCTTTGATTTTTTTCAAAGAAGAAGAAAAAGCACGTTTAATTGTGGCCTCAATGTCCTAATGAGGAACATAAGCTTGAAATCATATCTCTGTTCCAATCCACTGAAGCAGACATGCAATTTAAAAGAATTTAAAAGAATTAATCACAGCTGCAATAATGTAGCCTACAGAGACTTTCACTTAACCAAATATTAATGCAATTTATTCAGCTAATTCTACTTGTTTGAAAGGAAAAAGTCCATGTAGAGTCACAACTGAAGATGAACACTAGAACCTGTTCAAGAATAAAAACAATAATAATAATGGCAACAGCTATTGATTGAGCCTCAACTTGCTGCCAGGCCCTAGGCTCAAAGCTTCAAGTGCAAAATCTGATTTAGTAAAGAAAACCCCGTTATTGATAGATATTGTGATCAAGGGGCTGGTGCCTGGGTGGCTCAGTCGGTTAAGCGTCTGCCTTTGGCTCAGGTCATGACCTCAGGGTCCTGAGATCGAGCCCTGGGTTGGGCTCCTGGCTCAGCAGGGAGTCTGCTTCTCCCTCTCCCTCAGCCGCTCCACCTTGCTGGTCCTCTCACTCTTTCTCAAATAAATACATAAAAATATTTTTTAAAAACATTATAAAAAAAAGATACTGTGGTCAATTGGGTTTTTGTCTCCCTCTCCCTTCTCCATGTGTGACTTGCTTTGCTACAAGGCCTGATACCATGAGAGATCTTCAGTGGGCTTGCACTGTTTGCCTTAGGCTCTTCTGCCTTCTTCCAGGAGAACGTGCCCAGGCACCTGCCAGTGCCAGAATGATGTAGGCACAAAGAATAGATCTGAACTCAAATAGCCTCGAGTCTGGGTAACCTACAACCCATGGGCAAGAAAAATAAATTTTTTCCACTGTGAGTGGCTGATAATTTTGGATTGTTTAGCATATGGTCCCACCATGTATTAAACTGGCTAATTGAGTATATTTGTTGGCAAGGGCTGGTGAAGCAAACCACAAATGAGGTGCCACAAACTAGGGGGCACAAATGATAGAATTTGCTGTCTCAACTGCTGTCTAGAGTCTAAAAGTCCAAAATCAAGGGATCAACAAGGATGGTTCCTTCTGAAGTCTGCAGGAGAAGGGTCTATTCCAGGCCTCTCAGCTTGGCCAGTACACAGCTGTTCTCTCTCTTTATCGCTTCCCTCATCATCTCTGTGTGTTTCTATGTCCAAATTTCCCCTTTTGAGAAGGTCAGCAGTCATATTGGATTAGAGCTCACTCTGATGACCTCACTTTAACTTGATGGCCTCTGTAAAAACCCTGTCCCCAGCTAAGGTCACATTCTGCGGTACTAGGGGTTAAGACTTCAATATATGAATTTGGGAGGGGCATAATTCAACTCACAGCATTTAGGTACTATTTTTAATATCCAGTATAGAGATATAGAAAATGAGTTTCAGAATAAGCAACTTTTCCAGGGTCACAGAACAAACAAATGATGAACTAAGCCAGAGCCTAGACGTCTGACAGGGCCTTAGCTATTAAACCCTCCACTTGCCTTCCCATCCACCACTTTGCAGAGAATGTCCAGAGTGAATTTTTTAAAAACTGATGGGTTTATCAATGATTGTCATGCAAACACATATATACACTGCTTATGTACACGCTGTCTCATTTCGTTTTTTAAAACAGAAATACAGGGACTCTCCCCAAACCCTTAAAATGAAAGAACTTCTAGAATGCAAGCCACTTCATTCATTCAACACTCCAGAGCACCAACTATGAGTCAGTTCCTCCAGTGTGCAACAATGAGCAAAAAATATCTTGTCTCTTCCCCCAAAGGAGTGCACAGTCAAATGAGGGTGATCAATGGATCAGAACAATGCATACCTTACTCTGAAATCACAGCTGTGATTGCTATGACAATAGAAGTTACAGAGTTCCATTAGGTAACAGTCAACAATTATGACCTAGTCTGAGAGCCAAGAGCAGCCAAGAAAACAAGAAATGAACAGAGATCTCAATCAAGGAGGAACCCTGTAGGAAAAAGCATGGGAGAAGGGCATTCTGAAGAGTGAGGAGACCGCACCACACACTCAGAGATGCAGTGGCAAAAAGTATCCCAGAAGTCCCGAGCAGGCAGAGCTGTAACTTGCAAACAGAGGTGGTGGGCGCTGCACCTGGCAAGGTAGTTACCATCCTTTGGGATGGGCAGTAGGTATTACGAAGAGCCTCATTTTCAGACCTTTCCCCAGGGCCAGCCAGCTGCTCCATGGTCAAGCGGAGGATCAAACCCAAGCATGTCTGGTCATGGAGGCCCAGCACTAACCACCACACTGCATGGTCCCTCAAAGCAAGAGAAAACGAAGACCACTCATCAGTGGAAAATCACCAACACCTTGATTACAGAACTGCTGCTTTCTGGATTTAAATACATCTCATGACTACTGATCTATTTGATGATATTTACACTACCTTATTTTAAAATTTCCTTGTGTAAAATATACCGAACCTTACAAAATTGTCATTTCTGTACTTTGAAAAATGGCCAACTACTAGCCATTTCATGTGTTAACTCATACACTAATGCAAGTAAATGATGGGAGCCGTTGAATAAGCAACCATCAAATGAACAGCGTTGGGGTTGCCATCTAGGCAAGGGAGAAAATGGAACATTCACAGAGTCCTGGAACATTCAAGACCGCCAAGTTTCCCTTCCCCATGTTGTGTGTCCAGAGACATGCCAGGGGTGAAGGAGATGGGAGTGCCCCCCATCCCCGAGCTGCAGACATGAAGGGGGCATTTTCTTCTCAAAATGACCCACTTTAGCTATGCCAGGTGCACTTTGCTGCTGTCTGAGCTGACAGAGCAATTCTCAACTCAAGGACAGGAAGAGAGCCAGACGAACTATTTCAACAACTCCCACGGTGCTTAGCTCCAGGACCAGGTACAGCGATTTATCACAGCTTTTCTACAGGACAGCTCTGAGTCTTAATGAACTATAGGGAGGAACTGCTGCCCACTGCCCTCCTTCCTCAGAGCAAACCCCAACTTCCAGCCCCACCAGCGGAGTGAATCGTCTCGGTGTCCACTGTCCCTGAGCCCATGACAGCCGAGAGGGGAGGTCTGGATTGGCCTTCCCTGAAGTCACTAGTCTTTGTGAGGCTCCACTTTCCCTGCAGCAGGTAAATTCTTGGCCATGGACCCTGCTTGACTATCCAATGGTTGAGAGTGGCTCTCAGCTCAGGCACACTGGAGGCTGGTTTCCAAGACAGCTTAAACACAATTAACTTTTCATTTGACGCAGCCTGCCTCTCTCTGCTCCTAATGTTCCCTTAGGACCTGAGATCCAATAAAGTCCAGGCTGCGACTAAAAAACCAGGCAGAGAAAGTGACCAAATATTGTTCAACGCTACATTACAAACCTATGGGAAAGGAGTTTAATTAAAGACCACAATAATTCTTTGGGGAAATGTTTCTTTTATTAACCATTCCTGCCGAACTAAGCGGCTTTAAACAAACCCTGACTGCTTGAAAATTGTGTATGCCTGAGATTTCTTTTTTTTTCTTTTTCTTCTTCTTAATCTGTTCTGCTTTTTGGTTATTTGGTCATTAGGAAAATCAGAAGTGTCTTGGACCCAAGAAATCCAATTTAAGTGAGCTCATTCTATATTTATAAATATGAGCAGATGACATTTAAAACACACAAACCAGTAGGGACAGTTCTAAGTGTGAAATTGTTGTTCAGCATAATGTATTACCATAAATATAGAGAGGAGCTATTTGTGGATGAACTAACAAGTTCAAAGCATTTCAGTGAAATCTATGCACAGCCTTATTGTGGCTACGACATTTATAAATGTAGAGGAAATGCAATTCTTTTACGCTCTAGTGTAATAAAACCACTAGTTAGTGTCACTGATATGATAGCCCCAATTGCAAAAGAGTGAAAAAACAGAAATCAAAATGGAAGAACCACATCTAATGAGACAATGAAATTAGATTTTAAAGCATTATTGGAAAAGAGGAAATACCACCAAGTAGCAAAGACATGAGTGCATGAATTTTTTAAAACTCAAGGAAAGTCAGAGGACATCTACATTTAAACCCAACCCATGAGGACCTGTGAACATTCCAAGGCCATGCAATAAGTTGGAGGCACAGCTCATGTGGAGACTCGCTCTTGAAGAAGCTGTATAGGACAATAAGAACAGCCCTTAAGAAAGGGAGCTCGATTTTCCAAACAATGCCGTGAAAATATGCAAAGAAACCAACATTCTGTAAACACAGAAATTATTAAACTTGGGCTATAAAATTCTACCACCACCATTTTCATTCTCAATGAATACACCTGTTTCTAAATTCTGCGTATAATAGGACCCTCTACCTAGGCCTCTCTTCTCCAGGAGACTTTGCTTTTGCTTCCACGTGAGCGAGTTACACATGGCAAATTCTGTTCTCCAAATATGATTTCCCCAACATCCCTCATCCCCCCAGCTCTTTTTCTGTGGCCCCTTGAATCAGGGCAGGCCCAGATGCACAGGCCACGGTTATACAGAGGAAGTAAGGCCGGGCCAAGTACCCACATAGCCTTTAAGGGAGCTTGTGGCTTCCAGTTCGTCCCCTTGACAGTTAGCTGCCATAAAGAAGTTCAATTACATGGACACCCCCAGCCTGGGAGTAGCCAAGCCATGTAGAGAGGCCTAGGAGGGGACAGACAAAAGACAGGCCACAGAGCATTGTTGGCAGCAGACATAAAATGACAAAGGCCATCTTGGAAATGGAGGCTCCGTGACCTAGCTGGAGGCCTGCAGGTCAGATTCCTACTGCCCCACCAACTCCTTCCCAAACTCCCAACCCCCAAAATCAAAATCAAAATAAAATGGTTCTTTTCAGCTACAAACTGGGTCATTTTCTACACAGTAGTAGGTAACTGGAACATTAGCTCTCCCTATTTAAACCTTACCTGAATTCCTAAGCTGAAGTCTAAGGTTTGTACCCATCTCTGAAATTTTGAGTCACACAACTTTTCAATACTTCAGAAATCTCGATGCTGCCAGTAACTCTCCTGTTCAGTTTTGTGTTCATGAATTAGGACACAATACCTGCGTTTCTCAAATTGCATTCTGAGGATGTATCTTTATCTAAATAACTGGGGTTGTTTGTTAAAGATGCAGATTCCTGGGCCTCCCCTCAAACACAGTGAATACTGATCTCTGAGGGAAGAGCCTAGAACCATGTATTTTTAAGTACTCCCCTCATACCTCACATACATCCACTCTGGCTGCATGACTCTCTCATGTTCTGAGCCTGACAATAGGCTTATTTCCAAGGCAACTTCCAAAATAACTTTAGAGGCATCCTGGCAGCGTAGTAAGCCATCTTGACCTGTCAATGTCATGGTTTTGCCTACTGACGCATACTCTTCAATATAATAGTACATGGTGTAAAGTGCGTTCTCTATATTCACCTTCTGCAGCTAAACAACCAATCAACCAAACAAGCTTGCTCTATGAGTACCAGCTCCTCACAAGTCCACCAGCCATTCTTTCTAGAAAAGGCAAATCAGTAGTAAAATTCAATTCAAACAAGCTTTATTGGGTAATTATGCAAAATACCTTGCCAGATGGTGCCGGTGATATCATCAGGAATTGGGGAGCGGGGGGCTGGTCCTTGGCAACTCAGTGTGGTAAAGAAACAAGCGGTTCTCTGAACAAGGATTCCCATTATACAGATGGCAACAATGCTACAAAAGCAGCATTCTGCTCTACTTGGCACCTGAGACCTACAGATCCTGAGCAAGGGGTGGGGCCGCGTTTGCAAAGCCAATGTGAGAGGAGTCTTTTATTTTTTAATTAGGAGACCTTATTCCTCCAGGATAGAACTGTCACAGAGCATAGTCAACCCCTTTCATAATACACCAGGGAGGGACAATGGTTAATTGAGATGCCCAGGGCCACACATCAGCCAAGCAAAGAGGTTGCTAACAAACTAGTAATGATACAGATTAATCGTTCAGTGACTTCTGTCAACATGATGGCATCCCCAACTTCTGTGTAGGAGTGTCAGATCCCAAGGGCAGTCCTGGGTCACACAAATAAATAATAAGCAAATCAAACCCTCCAATGCCCCTACTGTGGTGCCATGACTGTCTGTCACGGAGACTTTCAGGATTGGAGGAGGGGAAGAACATAACCTCTTGGAGTCTGAAGCAAGTTAGGGCAGACCATAGCAGTCATGATTGTTTATGCTGTACCTGAGTGGTGCTTCTAACTCACTAAAGACTGCCACCATGTTCCTCTGATCTATATTTGTGAGGTTGACTGAGCCAGGATTTTTAGATTTTGAAAATATGAGATCACAGGAGGTCAGATGACTTGTCTAAGATCATACAACCATGGCAGCTTGAAAGCCAGAATTCCCAGATGCTCTGACTGTAAGCCCACGGCTCTGCCCAGAGAGCATGAGAAGTCAGTGGCTGCACTGACATCAAATATTCAGAAGTGCATCATCTATTTGTACAGGTCCCATTGGATGAACCTCTCTGATGGTTCTGGCCAATGGAGAGGTGTTCAGACATGTGGGGTTTGGACTCACAGAACACAGGCCTCACACAGCTTTTTAGCAGTGTGATTCATCTCCCTGGGCCTTGGTTTCCTCATGTGTAAGATCAGCATGACACCCCAGATGCTCAACACACAAGGCTATATTTTTGAGAAAGTGATTTATAGGTTTCTTCACCTCTGTCTTCCCCTTCTTCCCAGAAGAAGTCAGCTGGTGTCAGCACCTTCCCTGGGTTGTATAAAGGCCCACATTTAGGAAAGCCATAACACTAGATGGAGCAGGGGAGGAGACAGCTTCAGAAAGAAAGGAGAGAAAGTAAGAGAAATTCCCCCAGATTGGAAAGGAGACAGGGTTGCTATGGGTCCTAGGAATAGTCTTGCTGTAGACCCTACTTCATGATTGTGCCCTGGGAGATTGGCCAGATCTCAGAAAGAATGGCTGTGTAGAACATGGGAAGACCAGAGAGCACAGACCTCAGGTCTCCTGGTTTGGCCAAAGATGCCATCCCCTCTGGGCACCTGGATGCCTCAGTCAGTTAAGTGTCCTACTCTTAATTTCAGCTCAAGTCATGATCTCAGGGTGATGAGAAAGAGCCCTGTGTCGGGTCTGTGCTGGGCATGAAGCCTGCTTAAGATTCTCTCTCTCCAGGGAGCCTGAGTGGCTCAGTTGGTTAAGCGACTGCCTTCGGCTCGGGTCATGATCCTGGAGACCGGGGATCAAGTCCCACATCGGGCTCCCTGCTTGGCGGGAAGCCCGCTTCTCCCTCTCTCACTCCCCCTGCTTGTGTTCCCGCTCTCACTGTGTTTCTCTCTGTCAAATAAATAAAATCTTAAAAAAAAAAATAAAAAGATTCTCTCTCTCCTCTCACTGTGTCCCTCTCCATCAATCTCCCGCTCTTAAACAAAACAAAACAAAAAAATGCCACCAACCCCTTAAATGGCAGGCAAACTGGGAAACCAACAGAAACAAGAATTCTAACAATAGACCCTGGGTAAAAGGAAGTAATCAGGGTGGGAAAAACCAATGCTGTGTCACTCCAGATGTGTATGGTCAGTGTAGTTCAGATGAGAAGGGGACACCACCTGTAGGTGTAACTAAGTGCCTTACAAAGTCCTCCACAGCCAGTGTTGACGCCAGCACGGAACGCATCGCACTCCATTCTGCTGAGCCCTCACTGGCCTGAAGGACCATGCTCGATGAAAGAAAAAAACAGCATCTTAGACCCACCAAGAGAAAAGCAAATTCTGCCCCCTCATCTGCTGATCCCTCCAAGCATCTGCTCTTCGACTACAATGACAAAGTTGATCTCTCTGTGGTCAAGACCACCATTAAAACAACTCATCACTGTGTTGTCTCCATCTCTGAAAGACAAGTGAATTGGGTTCCTTTGATCCGGTTACCCTTTGTTCCACCAGACCACGATCAATATTAACCACCAAAAATTCTAATACAGCTTTCCTGTTCGCCTAACAAGGAAGGAGATTGGGTGTACAAAGCTGTTTCATTAGGACCACCAAAGAATTTTTATTAGCAGTTCCATCACATTTAACTAGCTCTTTTAGGAACATAAAGAAAATCTATGTCAGAGGTTTGTCAGGCTTTGATGGATGTTTTCATTCTTGGAGTGTTATTATAGCTCTCCTTATGTGGCCAGGCTGCAATAGGGAGTTGGAGCTTATTAGACGCCATACTCCATCTGCCGCCATGCCCTGCAGCTAGGATATTGCTGTTCAAGCCCAACGCCAGGCTTCACAATTACACAGTTTGGCTGAACAGAAAGGACTGGCCATTGTTTCAAGGAGGTTTTCTCTACCTCTTTGACTTAGAAAATCCTGAGCTTTTCCCTTGCTCCTGGTCTGTGATATCAAGAACAACTGAGAAGAAATCAGTTCGTTTGTGATTTGGCCAATCCAATTACCAGTGCCTCATTCTGTGTTTTTGTCACAAATGGTGATCGGAGTGGCTAGGAGACTGGGACAGAGAAGCACCCTACATACTGGCCAAGAGTTTGGTGCTAAGATCCTATACAAAGTCCTTAAAAAATAAAAAATAAAAAAAAGATTTTATTTATTTATTTGACAGACACAGCAAGAGAAGGAACATAAGCAGGGGAAGTGGGAGAGGGAGCCCGATGCGGGGCTCTATCCCGGGACCCTGGGATCATGACCTGAGCTTAATGGCTGATCCACGCAGGTGCCTCTATACAAAGTCCTTTTTATCCAAGTCATTTTGTTGCAATTTTTGGACATTAAAGCTATATAACCTCCTTGAAAACATCAGAAAGGTGTATATATTTACAAGGCTATCGTGTCACCCATAGCCTCTGTGGCAGTTTGTAGTTTCTAAAGATGGTCTCACACACACACACACACACACACACACACACACACACACACACACACACACACACACCATCCCTCAGGCTCCTCTTACACTGCAATACTGACACTTCACATGAAGAGTCCATGTTCCCTCCCCCTTGAAACTGGGTGGATCCTTGTAACTGCACTGACGGATCAGAATTCAACGGATGCTATGTGATTTCCAAGGACAAGTCATAAAAGATATGTGACTTCACCTTGGTCCTCCCCCCCACCAAGCACCTGCCAACCCTGTCTCCCTTTCTCTGTTTACCCCTCTCCCTCTCCCCACCCTTGCTCCTTCCACATGTACTTTGGGAGCCCTGCATTAACATGAAGGAAGTGCCATGCTGAAGAAATCACACAGAGAAACTAGAGAGAGTAGAGAGAAACACCTAAAAGTCCAGGTGCCAGCCCCCAGCTGGATGAGTCTCCCCAACTCAGGAACCAGATATATGAGTGACCCTTCAGATGATTTCAGCCTTTTATCCATCCAACTAACACCAAGTAAAACTGAGATGGTCTTTGCCCCATCAAACCCTGACCAGATTACACACTTATGAGTCAAATAAGAGTCTGTTACAGGGTGGGGGTGGGGGGGATCTACCATTGCATTAGATAACCAGAAGCACCTCATCAACTCCAGATAAGCCACTGTGAACACACTGGCATGCAGTACTCTCAAATAACAAACAGCCTTCTCGCTGATTCTCAAGCAAGAAAAAATTCATTCAACCAAGTCTGTTTCTGTTCCAGCTGACTGGTTTTAGAAGTTACTGGTTTGGAATGTAGAACCAATTTCCTCCAATGAAGCAAGTTATCTTGGTGGGCCAGGCCACAGAACACCACTCAATCTCAGTCTCCCTACGAGGGAATGTCTATATAGCAGGAGCTCTACAAGAGTGCTGCCACATGGGAAAAATGTTTCACCCTTCCTTTAGTTTTTTAAGAATGAATTTAGCCTCAAGAATTTTTTCATGCCGGGGTGTCTCACTATCATCAATTTGATTAATTTCATGCAGCAAATGTTAAGGAGTTCAATGAAGGACAGGTCACTGTGCACTTTAGTTGCTGATGTAGTTTCATGGGAAATTTAGGGCTAGCATTCACCAAGCAGAAGTGGTAAAAAATGGATTGAGAGAAATGGATCATGGCGACCCTCTCTGGTTTCCTTTCCCTGCCCGACATCATGCCCCTTCAGTAACCATACCTAATGTGCCTTTGTTACTCAAAATGTGGTGCCCAGACCAGCTCCATCAGCATCACCTGGGAGCTCATTGGAAATACAGAATCTCGGGCCCCACCCTGGAGCCTAGTGAATCTGAACCTCCATTTGTCAAGATCCCCAGGTAACTGATACATACCTAACAGTTGGAGAAGCCCTGGCTATAGACATCCACCCTTCCTCTTTTCAGTCTGTGTGGCCTATAGACCTGAAGGTCTTTTGTGACCCTTGTGTGGCCAACCAGTAACAGAAAGCTCAAGATTAGGCATGTGACTCTGGCCTAACGAGAGTCAGCTGGAAACTTCTCCAACACAGTACAAAGAAAGGAAACTTTTCTTTGGGATTGCTAAACTCTTCAGGTGAAAAGCCACAAATTGTGGTCACAAATGGGGTTCAGAGGTTGATACTTAAGTATCAATTTTTCTCAACCCCTATATACAAGCCTACCAGAGAGAAAGAATATCAGCTTCATGCTGGAGAGGGAAGCTTGACTTCAGGTCACAATTATACTCTCTAACTTAACCTCTGAAAACTGTGGACCTCAACCTCTCCCAGGGAGATCCCGTCCTAGTAAGCTTAGCACACACACCGCCAATAATACGAGCATCCTGAAGACAATTTATTCCGAAAAACGAAAGGTTGCTGAGTTGCACGTGCCCAGTTCCTTCCTCCAAATACCAGTGGATGTTGCTCTCTCCCCATGAAAACATGAGATGGGGGTAGGAGCCTCCTGCCTCCATGATGGAAAACAAGTTTGAGACGGAAACCCTCCCAACCCCGAGAGAAGAGATGGAGAAATCCTTGACAAGATCATTTGAACAACTGCAACCAGTTAAGCCAGAAGTTATGTGACCCAATAAATCCCCTTTTGTGAAGGGGTCCTCATGCAGACATGGCAACTCCAGGGGCACCAAAGGAGACGTTACAAGGCACATCTGAAGACCACAGAGATAAGAGCTTCTCTATTATTTTTGTTCCCTACTGGAGTGACATATTTGGTCCTAAAGTCAGAAAATTACTGTAAAAACTTTAAAGTAAACTGATGACAGTATTGACTAATTACTAGTCACTAGCATACTGATAGTGACTAAGGCAAGGAGGAGAAGTGAAATATCACCATGGATCTCACGAGATGTGGCTGGTGATAGGCTTGTGTGGTAAAGACCTAGTTGCTAAGTGGGAAGGCAGTTTTTAGAGAAAAGGTATCAGGGTAAGCTCCACAGACCTAATCCTCCCAAATAGTGGTGTCTCCATGTTCCTTCAATCACCTAGGCCCAAGTCCAAGCTTTCCAGTGACGCCTCATTATGGTTTCTCACCTTTCCAAATGGAATGGCTGGAACTCTTAATCTTTCGGACCAACCAGTGTGTACTGAAAACTCACACATACATTTGTAAAGGTCCTACTTATAAAAACAGGCCAACATAGTATTAAAACATCAGGCCTAATTTTTCTTTTGTTGTATATACCTCACATGGGAGAAAATTACAGACTTTGAAGCTTGTAGCATACAAATAATGACTAGGCCTCATCTCTGCACAGGCATGGGGCCAAGCAATGGAGGGAGCAAGGTCCATGGGGGAGACCTGTTCTCATGGAGGAAGAGGCTAGTCAAGGAGGCAGCACCATGGCAGGAAGGCTGGGTTGGAAAAGGCCAAGAAATGAAGAGGTTCAATATGCACCGAGACCAAAGGGAAGCTTGAATGTAGCGTGTTTGAGAAACTGAAAGAGAACTAGACAACAAAAAAGGAGATGGACATGTTAAGAGAGGAGGCCAGACAGGACAGCCGGGATCAGGAAGGGAGTTCTGGGCCAGAAGGCAGGCTCAGGGACTTGCATGGGGCCGGGCCGAGAGCAGCAGCATCCACAGAGGCAAAGACAGGAATCTGCTGCCCCTAGACAACCCCTCACTAGCTCTGGTGTAGCCACCATTGGTCACTGGGCCCTGAAGAAAGAGGAGGAGGAGGGATGGGGTGGGAGGGTGAGTGTGCTCTGAGGAAAGCACGAGCTGAAGGCAATGCAAGTGCAGACAGAGACACATCTCCAAGAGCAGAGAGGAGGCCAGTGCTCGTGGACCTTCCACCCAAAGCACCCTTCCCAAGGTGTGACTGGAGTCTCTCCACACATCCGGACATAGCAAATGGTCATTTCCTTTTGACTTTTTTGAGAGAAAGCTGCAAATATCCAACCAACACTCAAACAGCCTTATCCATATGGTCCCCTTACCTTTCTATAAAAGAGATATGAAAACGAAAGTAATTTATAATCAACGATGTATTTTAATATATCACCACTTAAGTATTATTACATTAGACCAGCAATCAGCACATTTTTGCTGTGAAGTCTCATTTGGTCAGTATTTCAGGCTTTGTGGGACACAAACGTCTCTGTTGCATATTCGTTTTTTCTTTTTTTCCTTTTTTTACAAGTTGAATATTGGTGAGGCTTGTGAGCAGTCTAGAAACAGACTGCAGGACAGCTCTGGCCCTCGTTTGCTGATCCCTGCACTGAAGAAGACCTTAGAGATGCCTGGACCTACTTACAATGAGGTTTGGACTTCACATGTCAAAACAAGACCTAAATAAGTGCAGACGTGTGTCTGTGTGCATTGAGCCACTGTGAATGCCACAACCAGTGTAGACACTACAGCCAGCATGCTTCGGTGGGGGGGTCAAGTGCTGCCCACACACCTGTCCCTGTTGGCAACATTCCAAAAATACTGAATAAATAGTTCACAGTCAAGTTCTGGACAAAACAAACTATAACCTTCTCTCTTTGGGCTGCAGTTGCATTGCCACGTGATTCAGACTATATTAAAACCAGGTAGGAGTGCCTGGTGGCTCAGTGGGTTAACATCTGCCTTTGGCTCAGGTCATAGTCCCTGGATGCTGGGATCGAACCCCATATCGGGCTCTCTGCTCAGTGGGGCGTCTGCTTCTCCCATTGCCTGCCGCTCCCCATGCTTGGGTTTACTCTCTCTCTCTGACAAGTAAATAAATACAATCTTTAACAACAACAACAAAGTAGAGTGTACTTGTGTGGAAAATGGCATTCTTACCTTCAGTAAATGGAAACCAGTTTTCACTACAAAAATGACTGGTTAGGTCATATGGATGGCATGTGGGATGTTCTGTGGGAAGCAAGAAAAGTACCTACAAAGTGGGACTGTCCATGCATGGCAGGAAAGCTAGTATTCCTTATGCCCACCACCAAGGGCCAGTTTTGTCCAACCCCTACCCCACCCCACTCCAATTATTATGACATCAACACCACCATCTCTTTCCAAACAGAACTCCCTAACAGTACAGGTAGATCCAAAGGTGAAGCAGAATGTCATAAAATTTTGCATAAATATAATGTCAACATTTCTCCAAGTCTTGAAGGTGAAGCTACCAAGGAGGCTCCCTGTGGCTTCAGTGGCAGTGGCTTCCCAGGTGAGAGGCCTCTGCCTGGCAGAAAAGAGCCGTGGCAGTGAGAACCTCGACCCGCAGCTATAACAACGTGAGGCTCAAGATAGACCCCGGGGGTTGGGGGAACCACCTGCCTGGAGCACGGCCCAGTCCCACTTGCTGAGGGAACCAATCCAGCCATCTGAACCAAGTGTGGGCCCATAGTCAGGATGGGCTACCCAACTGGGGGACCCAGTTCAGGATGAAATGTGAGGCCCCTCATTTGGAAATTAAGAATTTCAAGATGGCAACAGCAGAACAATGCTCCGAGCACAAGGCCCTTCTGAGCTTAGGGCCCGCGCGGTCGTGCAGATGACACTCAATGACACTGGTCCTGCCACACATCAAGCCAAACAGTGATTATAACAAATCCGTGTTTTCAATAAGGGCTGTCATGTCCATTATTGGGTCTAGTTTTGCAGCTGTGCCTTCTCCTAATCAAAGTAAAGCTCTGAGGGTAGGTAAGGTCACATCCAGGCAGGAGGGAGGGGAACCAGAACCGGGTCTCCCAAATGTTGCCTGTCTCTGGATATCATTCTGCAGCCATGAAGCCTTCATCCCTTGTCATGCTTGCCAGACCCAGTACTAATGGAAGGGGACCTAAATGGACACAGCTTGGGGCGTCAACCCTGCTAGAGAGATTGTTAGCGTCACGTAAACATGAGTATTCACAGCATTCACACATGTTGGTATGGCTCTTGTTTATTTGCTGCCACGCCCCTTTCACTGGAATATATGCATTTAATCTTAGGAACCCTGCAGTCACAAAATGGTACCAGTGATTTGCCATGAATTTTAAAATCCTGACCTGACTGAAAAAGGAGTCTTAGCTAATGCTTGCCCAAAGCCCTCTGGATATTGCTACAGAAGTGTGAGGCCAAGAAAATGGCTGACTGGCCCACAGGTACCAAACCCTGGTGATTGTACTGCTTGACCAAATGACCTTGTCAAACCCCACTCCTATCATTGCTTTGAAAGACAGGGCACAGCCACATTCAGAATGCACCACAGAGCAGGCAGGAGAAAATGGGAAGAAGGGAAGACTTTTGTGATCTGTTCTCCACAAGTGAAAAGGAACCGAGTATGTTCTCTTAGGAACTGTGGAGCTTTCCAGATGCTGAGCATTTAGACTTTGGACAGGTGGAAGGTAGGGAAACTGGGCACTTCTCTATCCCTGAACAGATTGCAACCTCTACTCATCAGTGAATTACCGTGTTTGCAAAAAACACTAACGGAAATCCAAAAGCAAAATTTGGTCTAATAGTTGGTTCCCAAAAGCACTCAAGTTTTTTAAAGTTTCTATGCCTTAGATTACACACACACACACACACACACACACACACACACACACACACTCACTTTAAAAGACAGTAAGGAATAAAGTTTATTCCAAGACGAAAACAAGAGCAGAAAGCAAACAAGGCAAAAACGATCAAGTGAGAGAAGGCAGTGGATGGGCACGGGGAGGGCCGTGGAGGGAGAGCTGTCAGCAGAGACTCGCCATGAATTACAGCTTACAGAACAAAGAGAGGAAGATGGAAGCACCAGAGATATTTCATCATAATCTACATAGACCACTGAGTTTATTTGGTAGTTAAGGAGGTAATGACTTTCTTTCAAACTCATTTTAAAAGTTCTTTTTTTAATGATGGCGATAAATGTTTTTTAGTGCCGGGGCTATATTCAGTGGAGTGGCGGCATGGCCACATCCAGCCCTTGTGAAGGATGCTTAATGAGGTGACGCTGGTTTTGCTAAAATATTCTGTGCTCATTCAAAAGTCTTGGAGCTAAGAGAACTCCTAAGGTAGGAAGGCAACATGGGGGAGAAAAGAGGTACGTTACCCCATATATGAGGCCCTCCGGGGTTCGTCTCAAATGTGTTACCAACTGTTTCTCCCCCAGAAGGTACGAAGTGGCAGGGATATTTAACAAGGGCATAAAACAAATTAACAGAAGTAATGTGTGAATTAAGCTTTTGCCGGTATCCAATTATAACATCACATTATGCTAAAAGGTTGATTGATGTATTGTAACATTGACTAGCGTGGCGTTTAGGGGCTGTGTCAAGAGTGTTGTCCACCCATCAACCCCAAAACTTAAAATCAACCACGAAGATAAAAAGGAATTTGCCTGCTGTCTCTCTAGTTTAAAGGAAGCAGTTTCCCTCTCTGGGATGGCAAAATCAGTTCAAGTTTTCTCAATTTACCAATTATCTTATTAAGAAATATCATTTTTTAAAAAACTGCTTATCAAATGCCCACACTACCAAGTCAAGCTGTACTCAAAAATTCATTACAATTGTGTGTGAAGCATGTCATGTTTTTGAGGTCCCAAAGCTCCCATGAGCATTTAAAAATCTGAGTTTTCAAGAAAAATAAAAAGGATGTATCAAGTGAAGAAAAGGCTTGGAAATTTTTCTTAAAAATCCCCTGATTGCAATCGCAGTTCACAGCATGGATACATATATGTATTTTAGGTTTTTATTTATCACAACTAAATCTCCACATTATAGTCACATAACACAATAAAAACAGAGACAATGCACGGAGGTAGAAAAAAAGGTTAAGTCTTGAAAATCAAACTATATCCAAAATTAAACAAATACACCTAAAATTGAAAAAGTGGAAGTACTACAGGCTAATAATTAAACAACTCAAATCAAACCAATGAGGGAAACAGACTGTTTAAAAAAAAAAAAATACCACAGACTTAAAGGCATAAATCATGATTTATAACCCATCTCAACTTTGACCTCATAGAAAACAAGAAAGATCAAAGGTGATGCTTCATTATGTATTTATTCCTCGACCAAACCATTATTCATCGGTCTTCATTTCAAAAGATATATACAGAATATGTACAAATTCTCATAGATAGGACCATTACTGGGAAGTTTTTATGTACAGAATTTATCATGAAATCTGCAGCTAATAGCACAATGTGCCTAATTTGTAATTTGCCTCTTTTCAGATTTATAACCTCACGGCTTTGCAGTCAAAAGATGGGAGCTGCAATGCATCATGGGAAGATGGCTGACAGTTCAGATATAGTCCCTATAAGTCTACAGAGACCTTATTATTTCGTTGTCTAATGAGGATACCATGAAACAGCCACCACTGCCACCACCATTAACACAACACACGCACAAACCACAGGAAATTCATTGGGAAAGACTGCTGTGTTGGTCATTTCTAAAACGAGGTCAGGTATAAAAGATGTGAGGTGGGATTGCTTTTTTAATTGATAATGCTTCCATTATATTGTCAAATTCTCTTCTCTCTTGTGCCTTTGTTGGGGAAAGACTAAATGGCTCAGGAGTTTGCCCCGAAACCCAGGATACAATAATCCATGAGTTAGTTAACTGAACGCTGAAACTAGCACTGATCCCAAATATCGTTTTTAAAGATCTAGGATATCTGTAGCTACTATACCTGGTGTCGTAAGTCTCACATCTATTTAAATCCGTTTTAATGTTTCTAGAAGGTGACATAGCAGGATGGTGTGCCTGTGTACTTGGGGAGGAAAAGAAAGGGAAAGTCACTCATAAACATAAGCTGTGTCTTGCAATGTGAACAGGTCTGAAGAAGGTCCAGAATTTCTGGACAGTACCCGAACTGCATGGCATAGAACCCACGGGTGTGGTGCAACACACCGAGCTACCAACGTATTTCCCCCGTCCCTGAAAGCAGCTCCAGCCTTGGCCATGAGGTCACATCCTCCCCAGTTTACCTAGAGGGAGAGAGCAGGATAGGAAACATTCCCTAACTGATATTCATCAGATGATCTGTTGTGATGGCTCGTTTCATGTGTGAACTTGACCAGCCACAGAGTGTCCAGACTAGACGTTACTTTGGGGTGTGTCTGCAAGGGTGTTTCCAGGTAAGATTAGCCTTTGAATTAGTCAACTCAATAAAATCCAGTGTGAGTGGGCATCATCCCATCTGCTAAGGGCCTGAACAGAACAAAAGGCAAGGAAGAAGGTATTCACTCCTTTTTCCTTGGGCTTACTGGAGCTGGGACATCTCCTGTTACCTGCTCTTGCACCTGGACTGAGTCTTACACCTCTGGTTCCCTGGTTCTCGGGCTTTGGGACTCATACTAGAGTTACATCACTGGCTTTCCTGAGTCTCCTGCTTAGAATACGTATCCTACTGGGTCTGTTTTTCTGGACAACCCTGCCTAGTACAAATGTTAAGGAGTATGTACTCCACATTCCAAGGTCAAACTAGGTGCATAAATTTTGAGTTGAACAAAGCTCAAAAGCCCTACAAGGGTTATGATTTCAGGGCTTTTCAGAGACACAAATACACTGTGTACTGCCCTAAAAGGAGATCCTAAATAGTTTTTGCCAATCAAACCACAGGGTTTTTTTTGTTTGTCTCTTTTTTGACTCATAAGACCAGAGTTCTCAGTGAAACACCTCGGGGAGTAAGAAAATAAAGGAAAGTCTTTGGAACTGCAAGATCTGGAATACAGCCCCTAACGCTATTTCCCACCATGGATGTTCCTGAGCAAGTGACTTAGTGCCTAAATCAACCAGAATAAAAAATGGTGCTCTGGGGAGTGTGAATGGTGAACAACAGTAGCTCCCCCGGAAAAAGGCTTCCTGACGCCAAGGTTGCCATTCTAGGCCTTGGGGGAAGACACACCTGAATCCAAACCCAGCTGGAATGTGACCTTTGGCATTCACTTCAGCATCTTAGGCCACGGTTTCCTCCTCTGTAAACTGACTTAAATGAGAAGATGATCTTAAATGACTGTCAAAAAATAGTAACTATCAGACCTTCACCAGAGAGGCTGGGTTGGGAGTGGTAACCAGGAAGAACTACCATTCACAGAGAATGTGGTGAATATTTGTCCCTCTGTGGCTGCCCAGCCTCCATACTCCCTTCCCAGCAGTGACCCAGCTCCTCCAGGGAACCACCTCTTCTACACTGTGTGTGGTCTTAGCAGGGTGATTACCAGAGACTCGTGTCCTTTACACAAGGTGAAGTACCGAGCTCCTCCTTCCCCATTCCCATATCCTCTAGTACAGACAAAGGGACTCATGTGACTTAAGCTTCGCCAGGGGCATTTTCTCTGCCAGGTCTTGAACTCTTGGACCTCATGAAGATGGAAGATCAGGTTAGAAGTCAGCCATGGTGGTGGCAATAAGAACATTCTTATGACCATGAAGGTGCCTGGCTTCCTACTTAATCCTGAACCCTGAGGCTCCAGCATTCAGTCAATTTATTGAGCTCCCCAAACCATCAATCAATTAACCTTATCTGTATGAAACCAGTATTCTTTCCCAATGATGTTCATGTCAGAACATCATTGTCAGAACAATTTAGGTCCTGTCCTTCACAGAATCCCAGAAGGAAGACGGGAAGGACAAGAACATTCGTAAGTGAATAATAAACCAAACGTCTGCCTCATGTATGGTTTTCATTGGGCCACTTCTAAAAACAGAAATATTCAGAATGTATCCTTCATAGGCCTATCAGAAAAAAAAAAATGGACACTTTCCTGTAACGAAAGCAGAGGGAATTTAAATCAGGCAGTTGGTTACCCAAGGGAGGAAAGAGCTGAGAAGCCAAGGTAGGCCAGCGAGGCAGCCCCAGGGAGCTGCAACAGCAGGGAACTATTACCACCCTGGATAAAGAGAGACAAAACGTGGCCCTGCCCCTGGGCTGGGGCCACCACGGAAGCTAGAGTCACATGCCTGCGGCCACAGAGAAACCACAGTGACTGAGGGAGACCTGGTTCAGGGTAAAAAGAGAGGGCTGGGAGGGAGAATTGCCTGGTTTGGCCCTCCCTCTGCCCTTTGACCTCCTATCCAAAAATCCCACTGGCCTAATCCAGCCAGGTGATTCAGAAACTTAAGAAACGCAGCCTGCAGGGGCCAGCCCTCCTGCTCCAGGGTGGATCCCAGAAAACAGACCCAGGGCTGGCAAACAAACCTTCACACACAATGTTATGCCTAATAGGCTTTGGTTTCCATGATTCATGTCTGCTTGGCCGCCTGGCCGAAACATGTTTCATCTTTCATATAAGACAAAATGCTTCCAGATCCCTACCTCCAACAACACAAAGCCCATTTGTCACCCCCCCAAAAAAAACCCCTGCAAAAACGCTTTCTTTACCTCTCCTCCAGAAGTTCTATGGACTTATTACTCTCAGAGGCTCCGAATATTGCTCACTTCAGTAAGTACTTTAACTCACAATGAAAACCAAACGGAATACACTTGCTGTATTTATCATTTCTACAATAAAAATAAAATATTTTAAGAAGTGAGCACTGGCAAGATAAGAATGAGTGCATAGATCTTTCTGGTCTTATTGGGAGAGGGCTATGTTTTAGAAAGAATGTACTGTATGGAATTAGGATTCCCTCCACCAAATTTACACTATTTCTTTTTCTCCAGGGGAATTTCTGATGAGGTTGTCCAGCAAGGGGATGATCTCCTAATGGGATTAGCTGATCAAGATTACAGTGTGCTGTTAAGCAGCCACTTCAGAAGAAATGCAACTAAGGGAAGGGAATAAACACAGCTAGTAAAAACTTGGTGGCGTAGCCTGGAGAGCTAGGTTGGCATTACTCCTGCCTCTGGCAAAAAGAGGGAGGGTTGGTATCCTGGAGCACCCCCTAAAGAACTCAAATTAGAAAGAGATCCAATCTTGATCCAGCCCATTTCCCAGGGTCACAAGGCATTCTGACTGCAGTGAGATACCTGCCCAGTGGTTTCCCTGGGGACTGGGAGCGAGGATGCCAGTGGCCAAGCCACCTCACTCCCTCTGGTGAACAACATCAAGCTCCTATTTTCATGGCAGTGGGACAGTGAGTTCATAGGCTCAGACTGGGAATGTCCTTCATCACGCTACATTTCCAAAGAATCCTAACCCTCACCCAGGTTGCCCTCCAGGATTCTTCACTTAAGAAAAGGTGGAGGGGGGGAGAATCTTGAAATATATCAGAAATAGCTAAAAACACCTGCATCCAAAGCAATCCTTTAAGGAGGGATATGCCAAAGCCCAAAGGAAGGGATGGGGAAGGGGAACCTCCCCAAGTTCAGGCAATAAGAAAATGCACTGACTGTAGAGAACTTTAAAACAAGGGCACCTGGGAGGCTCCAGTCAGTTGCACATCTGACTCCTGATTTCAGTTCAGGTCATGATGTCAGGGTCCTGGGATGGAGCCCCATGACTTTGTCTCCCGCTCAGTAGGAAGCCTGCATGTCTCCCTCTCCCTCTGTCCCTCCCCTGGCAAGTGTGCTCTTTCTCTCTCTCTAAATAAATCTTTAAAAAACAAAAAACAACATAAAACTGCCTAGTCTTCATTATCACCATAAGCTAACACTTCTAAAGAATATCAGTGCAAAAAATACTCTTCCTTAAAAACAAAACAAACACATCATTTCCATTGGTCTAAGTTCTAAACGACTGCTAAACTGGTTTACTAACCCGAACTGAATAACCAGTTAGTTCACTGTGAGTAATATGTATGTAAGCTTTAACTTAGCATGATTTTGCTATTTCTACTTTCATAATCATATTCGACATGAACGTAAATTCTGAGCATTAATTATACAGTCACTCTCAACAAACAGGAACTGGATTACATGTGTTGGTTTCAAGATCAAGTTCCTAATGCTCTGAGCTTGTTTTGTGCACAGGTTCTATTTCCAACCCCTTGTGGTACAACACAATTCTGTGTTTGAATAGGAGCTTCAAAATAAATAAAGACAACATAACAGATGCAAAGACAAAGAAATAGAAATTGAGATACTCCAGCTGTTTGGTAATCTATAAAGATACTCCAGCATTTGGTATGACCACTTGGGCATCTGTGTTTAAGTTTTATCAACAGCAAAGATATTTGAAAGCCACCAGAATCCAATCTGAATAAAAATAGATATGGATGATGTTGTGACTTTCTGGGGAAGTTGTGGTGACATAAAAATTGTATAGCTCCCCCCCTAAAATTCAGCCTTATGTGTAAAGATTTCTCCCAACTACTTGAGAGTCTCTTGCTTTGTGTGAAAGAAATGTTTTAGAATTAAAACAGAAAACATTCTCTGATCAACTGTGAGTAAAACTAGATTGGCAAAACTGGCTCTACCCTCTACTGACCCCGAAGCCATGGAGATCAACTTCAGTAAAGTCATTGTCAAATTTGTAGGAGCCTTGAAAACAAAAACTATTTATTTATTTATTTTTTGCTGCAAGCAAATATAAGGATTCTCTTTTTTGGTCAAAGAACATGATATGATTTAAAGTTTTCATCCATTGTTGTTTTTTTTTTCCTTTTTGACACAGTAATACCTGGGTGCCTCAGTTGGTTAAGCGTCCAACTCTTGATTTAGACTCAGGTCAAGCTCTCAGGGTCGTGAGGTCAGGTTCTGTGCTGGGCACGGAGCCTGCATAAGATTGTCTCTCCCCCTCCCCCCTTTCCCACTCCTCTCTCCCTCTCCTAAAAAAAAAAAGAGAGAGAGAGAGAGAGAATAAAAAGGACATTTGAACTGTCTGCATCTTTTTTCTATTACTCTCACTTGTTTTATTTCATAATTGTTACTGAAAATCATTTGGTTGTATAGAGAAAGGACATCTCCGATAGAGTGGGTGTCTACTATAGCTAAGTCTTTGTTAAAGAGGAAAACTATATTTCCTTCTACCATCAGTCTCAAAAAAAAAAAGAAAGAAAAGAAAACAAAAGCTTGGATTCATGATTTCTTTTTCTCAAGACTCTATCTCCTAAATTTGACTAAAAGCAAATTTCTCAGCATTTCAGGATTGCCTAATGGAGCTTATTCTGAGGTGCCATTGGTATCTACATCATTTCTTTTAGGACTGACTTCCCAGACTCACACCAGAGCTCCACCTTCTCTGTGCCTAAAGATTTACCATCTTTCTGTGTGGAAGACAGACCAGATGTCATTTCACCAGCACTCATTCCACAACATGCCCTTGTTAAGCAGAGTGTTTTCATAACCTACCATGTTTTGTCTGCTTTATGACTAACTTAGTCAGACAAAAGTTCCTGCTAAGACTTCTGTGGATGTGACAGGAAGTCCATCGCTGTCTGAGTTCTTTGTTCAAAATGCCAAACTGGAGCCTCAGGCATCACCGAATGCAGACAGAGCCTCAGGAGTAAACGTTAAGTTTGGAATTCTGGACTTGAGTGACATGGTGAGTAGAACTTAAGAACAAGTCCATTAGAGCTTGGGCCTTGAGAAAGTTCACAGGATTCTTTTCATTTCACTGAACTTCCTGGGGAAATAAATGTGTTCTCTTCTATGAGGTCACTCATCTGGCAGACATCTTAATGCCATTCTATAAAGTTCCTTCAATTGTTGGGGGAACATTTGATTAATTCACTGACTTTAGCATCCAAGAAACTAGGATTGGAATCCCAGCTCCACCATTTATCAGCTCTGCCATGTTAAGGCAAATTCCTTAACCTTCTGAGCCTCACTGCCTCACCTGTCAAATCATGATGCCACCATTGACCTCTAAGAGGTGTGCAAGGATTAGGTGAGTAAATATACTTAAAGCATTCACACTAAGCACCTGGCACACTGTAACTGATGGGTACACGGTGCTGTTATTATTTGAACAAAGATTGTCGCTGAAAGACTGAAAGAAGATAAATGGACTGCATAGAATGAAGATTACTCATGTGACAAAGGATGTCAAATAAATGTCATTTAACTAAAAGAAACATGTGGTGGCTATCGGCATGGCAAATATCAAATTGCAGCAGTCACAACGGAGAAAAATCTACATCTCTAGTGTGTCGTATGGGTATTGATTAGTGAGATGCCCATGGGAAGGCCTGCGTTTTGACCCGTCAAGGGCTAGCTGAGGAAAGAAATGAGAAGGGCAGAGAGAGGAGAAGGAAGAATGGAAAGGAAGGTAGAGAGAGGACAAGAAGGAAGGAGGAGGAAGAAATTTCTTTCACTGGTCCCCACATTGAATCTCATAAAATTTCTTGATGTTTATTAGGAGGGTAACCAGTTTGGAAAGGAGCTGACAAAAGAACTGCTACACAGACCCTGAGTGCTCCCCAAGAACCACAGCACTTCTCCTCTTAGCGGGTGGTCCCAAAGAAAGACAAAATGTGGTCATTTAGGCTAGATGTTCTTAATAACTTCCTAAGAGGAAGTACTGTAAAACTTAACCTTTTTTTAGCAAAATCTAGATTTGGAAAGCTTAAATTCAACTGTGCCAAAATATTAATGGAATTATGTCAGAGTAGCAGAGACGAGCAATTTTCATTTTCTCCTTTGTACTGTTTTAATCTTTCAAGAATTGAAAATGTATTACTTTCTGAATCAAAACTTAAGCCAATTTTTAAAGTGATAGGTAAAATATGAGAAGTATGTAGGATAACAGAGAAGATGGTTCAAGGTGGCAGCGTAGGAAGACCCTGAAATCACCTCCTCCTGTGGACACACCAAATCTATACCTGCCTATAGAGCGACACCTCCTAAAGAATTGACCTTCTCCACAACAAAGGATACAGAGATCACACAGAGAAGGCTGGGACAGATGGAGACAAGGACATGATGAGAATCCCAAGCCCCTCAAGACAACCCATATTAGGGAGGGATTTACTAAGTAGCCCACGTGCACACTCACCTGCCCTGGGGCAAAGCGAATAAATGGTGGTTTAAAGGACAACTAGACTATAAGTGAAGTCTGAGTCCTTTGTTCAAAATGCCAAACTGGAGCCTCAGGCGTCACCAAACACAGACAGAGCTTCAGGAGTAAATGTCAAGTTTGGAATTCCTGGACTTGAGAAACCCATTACTAACCCTAGATCGTCTACTAAATGGGCAGGGAACTGCTGGAATTCACACTGGCAAAGTGTCATTTTTCCTGTTCCACCTTCACTTCGATGGCATAAATGGAAGCAGGATCCAGGCATTCTAGCCAGCCAGGCAGACTGGGGCCCAGGCCCAAGTCAGTTGCAACCAGCCCGTGAGAAATACACAAAATACACCGTGAGATGCTCCCCCTCCCGGGCCACATGCACTGCAACTCCAGCATCCAGCCAGGGGTGGCTGTGACCTGACGGCCTTGAGACCTGCCTGGCCCAAAACTGTTCTAGCTCCAGCTGGCCTGCCAAAGCTGTCAGGGATACGCAGTCCACACCAGCTGCCCCTACACAGGCCACTCCTTCAGGGAGAGGCAGATGTTCCACTGAATTCACAGACACTAACACAGAAAGTCAAACAAGGGCGCCTGGGTGGCTCAGTGGGTTAAAGCCTCTGCCTTCAGCTCAGGTCATCATCTCAAGGTCCTGGGATCAAGGCTGGTCACAGGCTCTTTGCTCCGTAGGGAGCCTGCTTCCTCCTCTCTCTCTGCCTGCCTCTCTGCCTACCTGTGATCTCTCTCTCTGTCAAATAAATAAATAAAATCTTTAAAAAAAATGAAAGTCAAACAAAATTAGAAGACAGAAGACTATGTTTCACAAAAGAACAAGATAAAACCCCAGGGGAAAAAACTCTAATGAATTAGAAGTAAGTAACTGACATGGTAAAGAGTCAAAAGTATTGATCACATTATGTTCATCAAACTAGGGAGAAGAATGGAGGAATACAATGAGAGCTTCAACAAAGAGAAAGTATAATAAAAGAACATTGAGAGCTAAAGAATGCAATATGATGTCAAAAACATAAAACATGGGATGGGGGAGGACAAACATACTACATTCAGAATGTATTCAAACCAAAGCAATTACCAGCTTAAAACAGAATGCCATATATATAGATAGAGAGATTATATGAACTTTATGGTAATCATAAACCAAAAACCTCATAATACATACACAAAAATATTGAGAAAAGGAACCGAAACATAAAACTAAGAAGACCATGAAACCAGGGGTGGTGGGGGTGCTTGGGTGGTTCAGTCAGTTAAGCATCTGCCTTCAGCTCAGGTTATGATCCTGGGGTCCTGGGATGGAGCCCCACATTGGGCTCGCCACTCAGCAGGGTATCTGCTTCTCTGGCTCCCTATGCCACTCTCCCTGTTCATTCTTCCTCTAAATAAATAAATAAATAAATAAATAAATAAATAAATAAATAAAATTTTTAAAAAGAAAAGAAACCTGTGGCACCTGGGTGGCTCAGTCGGTTAAGTGTCTGCCTTTGATTCAGGTCATGATATCGGGGTCCTGGGATTGAGCCCCATGTCAGGCTCCCTGCTCAGCCAAGAGTCTGCTTCTCCTTCCACCCCCACTCATGCTCTCTCTCGCTCTCAAATAAATAAATAAATATCTTTAAAAAAAAAAAAGAAAAAGAAAACCACTGAACCACAAGGGAAGAGACCAAGAGAAGAAGAAAGGAACAGAGAACTACAAAAATGACCAGGAAACTATAAAATAGCAGTAAGCATGTACCCATCAATGAGTATTTTAACTGTAAAAGGATTCCTGCTCCATTCAAAAGATAGAGGGTGGCTGAATGGGTGAGAAAACGAGACCCAGCTACATGCTGCCTATGAAAGACCCACTTTAGATCAAACACACACAGCGACCAAAAGTGAAAGGACAGAGATATTCCATGCCAATTAAAAAGAAAGCTGGATAGCAATACTCCTAGCAAACAAAATATACTTTGAAACAAAGACTGTAACAGAAGACAAAGAAGGGCATTATTTAATCAGAAAGAGATGAATCCAAGAAGAGGATATAACATTCATTAAGTACTTATGACCCAAAATAAAGCACCTAAATATATAAGACAAATATTAAAAGATATAAAAGAAGAGGGGTGCCTGGGTGGCTCAGCTGGTTAAGCGACTGCTTTCAGCTCAGGTCATGATCCCAGAGACCCGGGATCCAGTCCCACATCGGGCTCCCTGCTCAGTGGGAAGCTTCTCCCTCTCTCACTCCCCCTGCTTGTGTTCCCTCTCTCGCTGTGTTTCTCTCTGTCAAATAAATAAAATCTTTAAAAAAAAAAAAGATATAAAAGAAGAAACTGACAGCAAGACAATAATGGCAAGTGACTTTAACACCCCACTGACAGAATGAATAGATCATCCTGTCAGAAAATCATCAAGAGGGGCGCCTGGGTGGCTCAGTTGGTTAAGCGACTATCTTCGGCTCAGGTCATGATCCTGGAGACCTGGGATCAAGTCCCACATCGGGCTTCCTGCTTGGCGGGAAGCCTGCTTCTCCCTCTCTCACTCCCCCTGCTGTGTTCCCTCTCTGGCTCTGTTTCTCTCTGTCAAATAAATAAATAAAATCTTAAAAAAAAAAAAAGAAAATCATCAAGAAAACATTGGTCTTAAGCATCACATTAAGCCAGATGGACTTAAAAGACATATACAGAACTTCCCATCCAGAGACTGTTGAATACACATTCTTCTCAAGTGTACCTCGAACATTTTCTGAGATAGATCACATGTTAAGCCGCGAAACAGGTCTCAATAAATTCAAGAAGACTGACATCATATCATGCATCTTTTCCAACTACAACTGTATGAAACTAGAAACAACTACAAGAAGAAAATTAGGAAAAAAACATAAACACGTGGAGACTAAACAAGCAATGAGTTAAAAAAGAAATCAAAGAGGAAAATAAAAAAAATGCCCTGAGGCAAATGAGAATGGAAACACAACTTCCCAAAATCTATAGGATGCAGTAAAAGCAGTTTTAAGAGCAAGGGTCATAGCACTATAGGTCTACCTCAAGAAAAAAGACAAATCCCAAAGAAGCAATCTAACTTTATACCTAAAGCAACTATAAAAAGGAAAACAAAACAAAACAAAAATCCAAAGTTAATGGAAGGAAATAATAAAGAACAGAATGAATATAAATGAGAAAGAGACTAAAAACTCAATAAGAAAAAAAAAAAACAATGAAACTTAACCTGGTTCTTTGAAAAGATAAAATCAATAACCCTCTAGCCTGACTCATCAAGAAAAAGAGAGACAGTCCAAATAAATAAAATCATAAATGAAAGAGAAGTTACAACTGACACCACAGAAAGACATAGGATCCTAAGAGATTACTATGAATAGTCAACAGATTGGGAAACCTAGAAAAATGGATAAATTCCTAGAAACACACAACCATCTTAGACTAAATCACAAAGAAAATCTGAATATTTTCTAGAGCCATCACATGAATATGAAATTCAATCAATAACTTAAAAATTACCCCCTCCAAAAAAAGAAAATTCCAAACAGATGGCTTCATAGTTGATAGTCTACTAAATATTTAAAGAATTATTGCCTAACCTTCTCAGATTATTCCAAAAAACTGAAGAAGGATGAATGCTTCTAAATTCATTTTAAAAGGCCAGCATTACCCTGATACCAAAACCAAAGACATTACAAAAAGAAAAAAAAAAATGGCATGCCAATATCCCTGATGAACATAGTTGCAAAAATACTCAACAAAATATTATCAAATTGGATTCCATAATATATTAAAAGGGATCAAACAGCACTATCAAGTAGATTTATTACAAGGATGCAAGAATGGTTCAACATCCAAAAAACAATCAATGTGATCCACCACAGCAACAAAACAAAGTATCAAAATCATATGATCATCTCAACAGATGCAGAAAAAGCATCTGACAAAATTTAATGTCTATTTATGATTAAAAACTCTCAGCAAAATAAAGGCCAGAATAAAAGGCTGTGATAAACCCACCACTAACATCATAGTCAATGGTGAAAAACTATAAGCTTTTTCTCTAAGATCAAGAACAAGGTTAGGATGCCCACTCTCACCACTTTTATTCCAACATAGTATTGGAAATCCTAGCCCTAGCAATCAGGTTAAAAAAAAAAAAAGTTATATCCTAAATAGAAAGGAAGATATAAAACTGTTACTATTTGCAGATGACATGACACTATATAGAAAAAACCCTAACTCCACCAAAACACTATTAGAACAAATGAATTCAGTAAAGTCTCAGGATACAAAATTAACATAAAGAAATCTGTCATGCTTCTATACACAAATAACAAAATGTTAGAGAAATTAAGAAAGCATCCCATTTATAAAAATGAGCCACCTAGAAATAAATTTAACCAAGGAGGTAAACAACCTGTAGCCAGCAAACTCTAAGATAATGATGAAAGAAATTAAAGACAACACAAATAAATAGAAAGATACTTCTATTTCATGGAATAAAAGAATACTGTTAAAACGTCCATACTACCCAAAGCTATCTACAGATTCAGTGCAATCCCCATTACAATACCAATGGCATTTTTTAGAGGACTAGAACAAAAAACCCTAAAATGTGTGCGGAACCACAAAAGATCCTGAATAGGCAAAACTCTCTTAAAAAAGAACAAAGCTGCAAGCATCAAACTCTGAGATTTCAAACTGTAACATAGAGCGAATGTGAAAAGTTTGGTACTGACATGAAAACCGACATCCATATCAATAGAACAGAAATAAACCCACAAATACATAGTAAATCTATGACAAAGGAGGCAAGAGTATACAGTGGGAAAAAGACAGTCTTTTCAATAAACGGTGCTGGGAAAACTGGTTGGCTACATGCAAATGAATAAAACTAGGCCACTATCTTATACCATATACAAAAACAAATTCAAAATGAATTAAAGACGTGAATTTAAGACCTGAAACCCTAGATTTCATAGAAGAAAAAATGAGTAGTAAGCTCTTTGACATCAATCTTAGGATCTTACAAATATATTTTTTTGAACAAGCTTCTGCAGACAGGGCAAGAAAAGCTCAAATAAACAAATAGGAC